>JAJDFF020000251.1:0-48889 GCA_021527025.2 Geoglossum cookeanum | reverse complement strand
GGGCGGTAGGGACTTGGTTGGAAGGGCTCATATTGGCGGTGCTGATCGTCTGATACTTTCGGGGTTCGGCTGTAGGAAGGTGGATGTCAACGACAGGCACAAAGGGATATTCAAGAGATATATGCAGCGAAGAGCGGATTGTGTATGCAGTGGTGCGTATGCAAAAGGGAGTAAAGAAAAAAAAGAAGCTGTTGTCCCTGCTGAAAGATAGCGTTAAGTAGACACAGGTCCCCAGTGCGCACAGGTATAGTAGAGCCATCCGACATGCGGTGGCGAGTTCGCGACGAGTTCGGCCCCGCAGTCCGATGGTAGTGGACGGGCGCACTGGCTAAGGCTAAAGTATGTACGTGTAAAAGCTCCGGATAGCCCCCCAACAGCGAACCGCCAGCGCCGGACTGCCCCAACGGCCCAGGCACCGCAGAAACGCGCACCGTCCGCCATCTCCGGCGGTAAACACCCGCGGTTCGCAAGACGCAGGTCCCGTAAGGCTCCGGGTGTGCTCAGACGGGGGACCCACAAGCACGAAGGTGGGAAAGTAAGTTCCAGTCTGCTGCGGCAAGAGAGAGGGAGAAAATGAAGTAAAGGCAATGCTCGAACATAAAACCTAGTGCGTGACCGTATATATAAGTCCACACACACATTACACGTTACACGTAGCTAGAACACTCAATAAACTACATCCACCCACCCGGTCCCCCCCTTGTTCCAATAAGTTCTAAACCCTGATTTATGATTGTACTGCGACTAACCTACGAGCTTTATCGCAACCCCGCGGCTGCATCTTCTCGATCCCAACTATTTCTGCAATAAAAATAAGAACGTAAAGCTATCGTGTGTCGTTAGAGAGGTATGCCTGGAACACTACCCTGATGGGGGTGGAACTACTAAGGCGTCCAGCCATTCTAGTACTGGGTTGTCCTCGATGCCCCCCGCCTGCTGCAGTAGCTTCGCAATGGCTCTGTGCCTGGACCGGGAAGCAATCGATAGCGGTGTCTGGCCATTCTTGTCCTTAGTATTAACGTCGATACCTTCCACACCTAACAGCAGCTCCACGAGGGTATCATCCCCAACCTCAGCCGCCATCGACAGCGGCGTCCGGCCAACCATGTCCTTAGTATTAACGTCTATACCTTTCACACCTAACAGCAGCTCCACAAGGGTATGATGCCCATCCTCAGCCGCCACTGACAGCGGCGTCTCGCCACCCACGTCCCTAGCCATGGCATCGATACCCTCCACACCCAGTAGGTGCTCCGCAACACCCAAACGCCCGTTTATGACAGCCCACAACAGTGGCGTTCTGTCCTTCTTGTCCGGGGAGTTGATGCTGATGCCCTTCACACCCAGTAATAGCTTCACAATATCCAATCTCCCGCGATCGGCAGCGAACGAGAGTGGCGTCTGGCCACTCTCGTGCTGGAGGTTGACATCAACGCCCTCCACATCCAGCAGCACTTTCACAATGTCACGATGCCCAAAGCAGACCGCCGACGACAATGGCGTGTAGCCTTCCTCGTCCATGGCGTTGACATCGATTCCCTTCACACCTAGCAGCAGCTGCACAACGGTTTTATGCCCCCCGATGGCAGCCAAGGACAGCGGCGTGATGCTCATCTCGTTCATGACGTTAACATCGATGCCCTCTACTTCTAGTAGAGACCTAACCCTTCCAGTGAACCCATTCTTGGCAGCGAAGAGCAACTCAATGCCTCTGTCTGGTCCGGTGCAGCTTTGCATGTTGACTATGTTCGGTGTAGCCCCACACTCTATCGAAAACGCCGTAGCGATAGCCGTTAGATATTGAGCGTCGAATGGTTGGATGTGGCCCGTTCTATTGGGCTGCAGCCGGACTTTATATAGCTTGCCTGGGTGTTGCGGCCAGCACGTGTTGACACCGCGACGTGTTAACACCGAAGCTTGACACAGCGGTGAAGCACATACAGTTATGATATGCCTCGCCGTCGCTAGTGTGCTACGGGGTTACCATAACACAAGACATGGCAGTGCTGCCATGGCGGCGTTGCCATGGCCGCGACATTGGAATTGGCATCGCATATGCAACGCGGGATAGGAGCTGAGTCCGCCGCAAGTCTTGTGACTGGGATTGCGGACCTACTGACTCTCCGCGACCTCCTAAGCAATACTGGCATTGCGAGGAGGATGTCTACAAGTGGAGGCAGTGCCTGGTAGCTAGAATTACAGATCAGGTCAATAAAGAATTTTGTTGCTGATAGGTATAGAGCCCTAATTTGTTTACACTGTGATCATCCCGTGACCGCTATATCTACAACGAGAAAACGGGGTTAATTTTGAAAAAGAACATAGAACTATTATGAGAACCGTGGGTTAAGCATGGCACATAATGGGCATTGGAACAATCGGTCAGAACAGAGATGTAGAATCAATGTTGGGGAACTCGTTGTGGGCGGCGCCCTGACTATGTAATTCCAGTAGGCCAAGGCCTGCCGCTGCCAACGGTTAGTGTTGGCCTATGGCCACCTCCCTCGGGGGCTGCCAAGTAGCACACGAGTGGCAGCCCTCTGCCATGGTCGTGACAACCATCGCGGTG
The DNA here is from genome assembly GCA_021527025.2 of Geoglossum cookeanum. NCBI lineage: Eukaryota > Fungi > Ascomycota > Geoglossomycetes > Geoglossales > Geoglossaceae > Geoglossum > Geoglossum cookeanum. Next base: position 46,320 of record JAJDFF020000251.1, on the reverse strand, counting down.
TGCCTGCAGCAGTATTGAATGGTGATTATGGAATAATGCTGTTAGTCGTCATCGCCTCCTTGGGGCAACACCAGCCAGCTGAGACCAAGCACGCAGGTGCTTGTTGGCAGCTGAGGTGCCTGAGTTGCCTCAACACCATGACGAAGTATGGTGGCGATACTCGGAGCGACCGAGGTAGCGCCTTGACAGTGCTGCGATGCAGCAGTACCTTGAGCATATAAGCAGGTCTTATGCCCTCGCAGTAATGTAATCAAGAATCTAGTTGTTGAATTAGATTAGAGCACGAAGAGAATAGTGTAGCTGTATATAGCAGAATAATATATTGCTTCAATTGCTTATCGTCTAGTGTTGAAGTTCAGCGGAAGGAATAGGGGTCATACGATTTTGGTGTAGAATATTTTGTTATATTGACTTGATCGTGATCTCTACTTTACATGTGGTTCCAGCCGGCTTATATGCTCGCAATGGCTCATGGCAGGCCTCCAGCACATTGGACGGGCTCATGGCAGGCCTCCGGCCTATTGCCAGCTGAGTCGTCGTAATGCTCGGAGGGTCCGAGACATCTTGGTGGTTGCAGGCGCCACAATTCTTGTGGCGTTTAGCACAGCCACGCGATTACTATTCAACATCTAGAATGAGCAGCAACTAGCTAGTTTAAATAGACAATTCTTCTAACTGACGGAGCAAGAATAGAAGATCTATTCTGGACTCTACGAGGTCCCAGAATAGCCAGGCAGTGCCTCCATGGGCTGTGCCTCTTAGGGCTGTGCCCAGCGGAACTAACCTAGAGGTAACTTTCCGATAGTGGGAACTTCCGATGGAGGCTCCGCCTCCACAACTTCAACACTAATTAAGCCTATTGCCTATTCTACATATATTCTGCATCCATCACGATCCTAGCCTTCCAACAAGCAGCTCCACAGTGCCGTGACGGTTGTGCTTGTTTCCGATCAGGGGTAGATAGCGGGTTGGAATCATGCTTGCAGCATTCGCGTTCGCTCAAGGATGCTCAGAACGAGGGCAGTAGAATTCTATTGATTGCGAACCACTCTAGAGGTTAGTGCATCTATAGTGGTTTATACACTAATGCTGGCGATGGGTCGTGGCAGCGCACTGACAAGTCATAGCAGCTCGCCACGAGCCACAGCCGGCAATTGACACTCCTTATAGGCATTTATTCGCAACAACATCAACTGATACATTTTTCTAAGGGCTGAGGGAAGGAGTAATGGATTGCTACTACTGACAAATTCTTTAGAGGGCAGAATGAATTTCAAAAAAGAACATAGAACTGTCGCGTGTTGCTATTACTGCAACTCCCCAACGTTCTAATGGAGGTTCTGGCTGGCCAACTGTTGCAAACATGTATCCGCGAGACCATTGCCCACATTCTATCGCTGCAAGTCAGCTCATTGAGAAGAAGGGCACAAGTAGCTCTCTGAGTCCCATATCGATCGCCCAGTGGAAGACTCAATTCAATCCACTCCTTTCTCCCATGGCAGTGACACACCGCACACATCCCGTAGCATCTCCACAATGGCATCACACCCCATCTGAGTTGCCAACACCAGCGGCGTGCGGCCGCGATTGTCCATGGGGTTGACGTCGATGCCTTCCACATCCAGAAGCAGCTCGACAGTGTCGCAGTTCCTTGTCTCGACAGCTAATGACAGTGGCGTCTGGCCATCCTTATCCTTAGAGTTGATGTCGATACCCTCCACACCGAGAAGCACCTTCATAAGGTCCTTACTCCCAAACCCAGCCGCTAATGAAAAAAGCGGTGTCTGGCCACGGTTGTTCTTAATGTTAACATCGATACCTTCCGCACTGAGCAGCAGCTTCAGTAGGGCTTCATCCCAACCCTTAGCCGCCGAAGACAGCGGTGTCTCGCCATCCTTGGCTTTGGAATTCACGTCGACGCCACCCACGTTCAGCAGCACCTCCATAATGGCCTTATATCTACCCCGAGTCGCATACAACAGTGGCGTGTTGCCTCTCAGGTCCATGGAGTTTATGTCGGTGCCCTTCACACCCAGTAGCAGCTCCACGATGGTTTTATGCCCGTTTTTGGCGGCCCACAACAGCGGCGTCCTATGCCACTTGTCCATGAAGTTGACGTTAATGCCCTCCATCTCTAGCAGCGACTTGACCTTTTCCTCGAGCCCATTCTTAGCCGCCAAGAGCAACTCCTCGCCTCCGTCCGTCACAGTGCAGCTTTGCATGTTGCTTGGCTATGTTCGGTGTAGCTCTATATTTTATCGAAAACCCCTTAGCAATTGCTGTTAGGTAGTGAGAGTCGAATGGTTAGGCGTAGCTCTCTTTTCTGGGTTGCAGCCGGACTTTATATAGCTTGGTAGCGTATCGCAGCTAGCACACGTTAACACCAAGACGTGATAGAAACAAAACTCCACACGGCGGTGAAGCAAATACAGTTGTGATATACCTCTCTGCCGCAATGTGTTACGGAGTTGCCCTAACACACGACGTGGCAAATGTGCCTGCCTTTACCTCGAGAACCGCAGCCATGGCATTGCCATCGCTGCGGTGTTGCAGTCATCGCAGCATTACCACGAACATGGCGTTAGGATAGATGTAGTGATGGCTTGATTGCATACTAAATGATAAGTTCGCGCCGCGCGAGAGAAGACTCTTGCCCGCCAAGCACCCAAGACGGGAGAATAGGGGTAGTACGAATTGGCTGGCTCCTATTCGTCATCACGGGAAAATTCTCGGTCCAGTCACCCCAATTTCCATGTAAACGCCAACAGAATCTGTTGCGAGGGGAGGCAGCGGAGTGTTGGAGACTCGCGCGGGCACCCAGGCACGTATAGGACAATGAGTAAGGATTACATTTGACACGATGCTCTTATCCTCTACAAACTGGCTGCGAGGCCCTACCTCCATATGGTGTTGCCTACATGACGACAATAGGGAGCCCAGTTGACTCAGGTGAGGTGGCCTCTGCGCCACAGCGTTCAGCCAAACGCCACCAATCTCTGCTCTTCCCACCAACAACAGAAACTGTTGTCATATACCGTCATGATGCTATTGTAAGGCCATAGCATGTAGATCGGAGGGAGAAGGCTCACTTCGGGGGACTGTGCTGCGAGGCATGTGCGCGAGAGCACGGCCTCGCAGGCACTGACCTTGGGTCAATGTGACAGACCTCTGGATGGCATGTGAGCGGCACGGAGTGTAGCTAGAGTAGAAATGTGGGCAAATCAATAGTAGTCATCGCGCCTGTAGCCATAACTATAATTGTTGAAATGTCACGGTCGCAGGCGAACCAACCTGAGACCTTTCCGAGGCGACAAATAGGAGCCAGCGAAATTGTGTGGTTCCTATTTGCCAAGCCCGATTTTCTGCCTTTGCTTCCATCTACAACCTTGTTCGTACTCTGTATCATCAATACTAGATTCTATTCCAACAATAATCATTGTTTATATATTGCGACCACCCTGTGATTACTTTTTACTGAGCGTCCAACCAGCCGCCCGACCAATCCAATTCTTCCTGCGCCAACAGAATCGGTGGCGTTCATCCAGCGTGAAAATTAGGGCTGAGACCGACCCGAGTATTGAGGTTCGTATCACGAACCTGCCTTGGCTCCTGGGCTATGCTGGCGCCATGAGGAGATCTACATGTAGACGCAGTGCCTCGTATTAAGAATTGTTATTTCAAGTCAACCCGAACAATATATCCGCGCACAAGAAGCTCCAAGCCCTAGTTCTTTTCTACATTGTGACTACGAATTTTATATCGATTGCACGCAGCCGGATTTACTCACTCAGAGCTACCCTTGCAACAGGAAGAAGTGACGGATCGCTAATATTGATAATTCCTCTAGAAGACAAGACTATTTAGAACTCTTGCGTGCCGCTAGAAAGGCATCGCCGCCGACCATAGGATGTATGTCTCAATCGCTTGTAAGGTTCCCAGTGACAGGTTTGACGCAGGCGCAGAAGATTTTCGCCCGCTGGGACGGGTGAATAGGGGCGATACAATCCGGCTTGCTCCTATTCATCGCCACGGAAAAGGACTCGGTTGTTGAACAATAAAATAGATTGATTGCCTAGATACGGAAGGAGAAGTGATTTTACATGGGGGGCTGGGTGCTCGGGCTAATATTGGTGGCTGGCGTCACACGATTCAACGTTAGTCTTGTTGCGAGGTATGACCTCGGAGCATTCCGCTCAGGGGTAATAGGCCGTTCTGGGCAATGCTCCACCAACGTCATTTGGACGAAGTAATGCCCACGAGGCCGCCCCCATGAAGTCATGGCACTGCGTGACTGTTACGGTTTGGAGCTCTGCATGTATGGGTCACATGACCCACAAACACTGTGTATTTAGATTGCCCGACCGAGACTTTAGATCCTAATCAATTCATCTTTCTTCCGCTCGTTGCAACCTGCTGCACATCCTACGTGCACCCTAACAGTGACAGTGCCATGGCGTCCACTCGTTCAGCTGAGTTGCTCCCACCTTCCTAATTAGGAAGGTGGGGTGTCAGCAGTCGGCCGAGCATGAAGTCATGCTCGGGCCGGCAGCTTTGGGACCTCTGGTGGGCTCACCAGATTTATAAGGAGGACACCATACTTCGGTGTTCCTCGGGCAAGAGAGCGAGGAGCTCATTGCTATGCTCTTGGCGGCGAGAGCATGTGGCAGCAGCCTGCTGCCACATGCCTCGCCCGCCATATCTGATTCTACGTCGCCATGGAGCATATAAGCTCCATGGCATGCCCTCGTTTTGTATCTAAGCAAGCCACATATATATTCTATTCTACATACAATTGTGTCTCCGATCGTACCTCCGTAGCTCAAATTCTTAATAAGTCTGCCACCGCAAGTTCCATATGAACATCTTGCAAGTGTGTCTGCAGCAGCGCCACGACATCCGGATGGCGGTTCGTGACAGCCAGCGATAGTGGCGTCTCGCCATTCTTGTCCTGGGGGTTGGTCTCGATACCCTCCGCACCCAGGAGCAGCTTCACGACATCCAATCTCCCGTTCATGGCAGCCCACCATAGCGGCGTCCTGGCCCACTTGTCCTTAGAGTTAAGATCGATACCCTCCACATCCAGCAGCAGCTTGACAATGGCCAAATCCCCATTCTCGGCCGCCATCGATAGCGCTGTATGGCCGTCCGAGTTCTTGAGGTTAGCGTCGGTACCTTCCACACACAGTAGACGCTTCACAATGTACACATGCCCATTCCGAGCAGCCGACGACAGCGGCGTCCAGCCATTGTTGTCCTTGCAGTTGACTTCAATCCCCTTCTCATCCAGCAGCAACTCCGCAATGGCCAAACACCCGAGATCGGCAGCCTGCAACAGCGGTGTCTCGCCATTCTCGTCTTTGGAATTGATGTTGATGCCCCTCGCTCTCAGCAGTTCCTCCATAAGGGCATCATCCTCTTTCTCAATCGCCAACGAGAGCAGCGTCTGGCCTTTTTTGTTCCTAGAGTTAACGCAGATGCCCTCCGCACCCAGGAGCAGCTCCACGATTCCCAAAAACCCGTTCTCGGCAGCCCACCATAGCGGCGTCCAGCCCTGCCGGTCCTTAGAGTTAAGATCGATACCCTTCACACCCAGAAGCAGCTCGACAACGGTCGTCTCCCCATTCTCAGCCGCGATTGATAGCGCCGTCTGGCCTTCCATATTCTTAAAGTTAGCTTTGATACCTTTCACACCCAGTAGTCGCCTCGCAAGGGCCTCACTCCCAGCCTGAGCCGCCAGCATCAGCGGCGTGAAGCCACAAGCGTCTGTGGAGTTGACTTTGATGCCCTCGACATCCAGCAGCAATCCCGCAACGGCCTCCAATCCATTAGCTTCTAGCTCATTAGCCACCAACGCCAGCGGCGTGTTGCCCCACTTGTCCATGCAATTGACGTTGATGCCCTCCACTCCCAGCAGCTGCTCCACAACAGCTACTCGCCTGTGCTTCGCTGCTAACGCCAGCGGCGTCTGGCCCCACTCGTCTACACAGTTGACTTCGATGCCCTCCACTTCTAGCAGCCTCTTGACCCTTTCTGTGAGACCATACTGGGCAGCGAAGAGCAGCTCCTCGCTTCCGTCCGGTCCAGTGCAGTTCTGCATGTTGCTTGATGGTGTTCAGTGTAGCTCTATATTGTATTGAATTCGGGTGGATATACGAAACCGGCAACCGATTTTTCCCTAGCAACTATTGATAGCGTCGAGTGTGTGGATGTAGTTCGTTTTTTTTTTAAACTGTGGCCGGACTTTATATAGTTCGTTGGGACATTTCAGCCAGCATATATTAACACGAACACATATTAACACCAACACTTGACACAGCGGCAGCGAGGCACATGCTTGTTGTAAGGATGGCTCTTAGTGAGTAGATGCAGTTGTGTCAGACGTATGTGTTGAAGTTAATGCACGAACCAATGAGTTTCCGTGGCATGGAATAGAGGCAAGTGAATTTGTACCAGCCCCTATTCAGCCAGCTTAACGCCCCAGCGCCCAACGAGAATTTTCTTCCACCTGCTTCTTGCACACACAGGTCGATCATTGTACATAACCCATCCATTCTACACACAATCTTTAGTAGTAGGTTCGCGGTAGATAGATTGATCGTGTACCGTCCCAATCTGGGGGGTGGCTACGAAGTCGATGTGTGTGACACCTTATATACACGAGGTCGCACAAGCTGAGAACTATCCTAGAGCATCGCAATTGATGCTCTGGCGTATTAACCTCAAATGCGAGAAGCTTCCAACAAGGTGCGCAATTGCGGTAGGATTCGCGGTCACAGTGTAAATAATAATTAGGGCCTGGGGCTCCTTGCGCGCGGACACAATGCTCGATTGACTTAATTCGCGGTTATGGTTATGGAACACTGTATCTAGTCATAGACATCCTCCTCGCGATTCTAGCATTGCTCAGGAGGCTATGGGGGTTCGGGAGGTTCGTAGTCTGGACCACGGGGCCATGGCGGTCTCAGCTTTTATTCCGCGTTGTGTACGCGGCACTAGTATTGGTTCCGTAGCTGTGTCAGTGCCGTGGAGGCGGCGGCAGTCGCATTGCAGTGATACTAACGTTAACTAATACATTTCTCACAATCGCGAATCGAGTAACAAGGGCTATAAAAGAAGCAGTGGATTACCACTATTCACAGATTCTCCAGAAAATAGGAATGCAAGACTACCGCGTTTTGTTGTTGCAAGAATGCATCCGCGAGAGCATTGGCGCGAGGATGCAACTCCTTGTGGTCCGATCGCCAACTCCATGTCCAGCATTCTTGCTGGGTATGCAACACACGGAGGTCTCATTGCGATCTTCGTGTTAGATATTGCGTTCTTTTGGTTATTGCATTCTCACTTATTGACTTTTTACAAGAATGCCATTTCCATCAGGAATGCTCGGATATTAGACCATTACATTTCCGAGCATTCCTCGCATGCTGCGCCCGGGCAAGCAGCTCTCTCAGAGGACGAGCATAAGTAGCTATCTTAGTTCCGTGTGGTTTAGTAGAAGACTCGTTTCAATTCGTTTCTACTTTCTACAGTTGTTAGAGAGATATCTCTGTAGCAACCCCACAACATCCCAATGGCCATTCTTGACAGCCAACAAGATTGGCGTGTCGCCATTCTTGTCTCTGGAGTTAACATCGATACCCTTCACGTCGAGCAGCAGCTTCACCACGCCGTCATACCCATTCATAGCTGCCAGCGAGAGCGGCGTCTGGCCATGGTAGTTATCAAAGTCAGCATCGACACCCTCGTCGAGCAGCACCTTCACCAGGTCTTCATTCCCATTCTCAGCCACCAACGACAGCGGCGTATTGCCATAGTAGTTCATAAAGTTCGCGTCAATATCCGCCGCACCCAGGAGCAGCTTCACAATGGCCTCATACCCATTCCAAGCTGCCAACAACAGCGGCGTCCAGCCATAACTGTCCATGGGGTTGACGTCGATGCCTTTCACATCCAGCAGCAACTTCACAATTGCCGAATACCCGTCGTCGACAGCATACGATAGCGGCGTCATGCCAACTTTGTCACCGGAATTGACGTCGATGCCATCCACAAGCAGTAGCAACTCCACGATTGCCAAATTCCCATACCCGGCAGCCAACGAGAGCAGTGTCCGGCCATTGCAGTCCTTAGAGTTGACGTCCCCCACATCCAGCAGCATCCTCACGAGGGCCTCATCCTCACTCCGAGCCGCCAACAAGAGCGGCGCGTGGCCCCATCCGTCAACGGACTTGATGCTGACGCCCTCCACACCCAACAGCAGTTCCACAATCGTTTTGTGTCCGTACTCGATAGCTGACGACAGCGGCGTTCTGCCCCACTTGTCCATGGAATTGACATCGATACCCTCCACATCCAGCAGCAGTTTTACAATGTTGAATTCCCCCCTCTCGACAGCTAACGATAATGTCGTCTGTCCGTTCATGTCCTTCGAGTTATAGTCGATGCCCCTCACACACAGTAGCTGCTCCACAACGCCCAGATGACCGTGCTTGCCAGCCAGCGACAGTGGAGTCTGGCCTTTATCGTCCTTAGAGTTAACATCGATACCCTCCACACGCAGCAGCCTCCTCACAAGGACCTCATCCCTACCTCGAGCCGCCGTCATCAGCGGCGTCCAACCCCAATTGTCCATAGCATTGACGTCGATGCCTTCCATACCCAGAAGCAGCTCCACAATGGGCAAATCCTCGTAATGGACAGCCCCCGATAACGGCGTCCAGCCACTGTTGTCCTTGGAGTTGACGTCAATGCCCTGGACACTCAGCAGCAGTTCCACAATGGTTTTACGGCCGTACTCGATAGCCAACGACAGCGGCGCTTTGCCCCAATTGTCCTTAAAGTTGACGTCGATCCCCTCCACATCCACCAGCAATCCCACAATCGCCTCATACCCAGCACAAGTCGCGAACGACAGCGGCGTATTGCCCCACCGGTCCGCGGAGTTGACGTTGATGCCCTCCACACCTAACAGCTGCTCCACAATGGCTAATTGCCCGTTGCTGGCAGCTAACGCCAGCGGCGTCTGGCCCCACCTGTCCATGCAATTGACGTCGACGCCCTCCACCTCTAGCAGCGACTCGACCCTTTCCATGAGCCCACCCATGGCAGCCGAGAGCAACTCCGTCTCTCCATCCGGTTCGGTGCAGCTTTGCATTTTGCTTAATTATGTTCGGCGAAGATCTGAAAATTGGCGGACACAAGAAACTAGCTACTAGCGTTGCCCTAGCTACCACTGTCAGATAGCGAGCATTGGATGGGTAGAGGTGGTTCGTTCCCCTCAAGCTGTAGACGGACCTTATATAGATCGCTGGGGCGTATGCCAACACCAACACTTGACACGGTGGCGAGGCACATTCTGACGTGAACTCTGTCGTAACCGCAATACCGATGACAAGAACAGATTCCATCACATTTGTGAGCAGCTGGCGTGCATCAGCATGCAACCCTGCGTGCTTTTGTGGGGATTGTTAGAATATCGTGTATCGCGGGCGGCGCGGAGATACCCGAGATTCTTTTGTAGCGGCAAATGGAGGACAGCCAATTTGCGTGGCTCCTATTTGGCCAGCTCAAAACGCTAGGGGGCGAAAAGTTTTCCTCTGCGTCCTTTGGCCGCTCGTCCTTCCTACTTACATATTGTTAATACAATCAACTCCATCTTCTATTTCAACAGGGATATCAGCGGGAGTCTGCGCGCATGTCAAGCCAATGAGGAACGGGCTTGCACACACAGAGTCTGCCACTCGACGAAGATGTAAGCACTATGCAGGATTCATTGTGCTGGACAACCCACATGTCAAGCTCGGGTCACAAACCGTAGAGCGAGATGTAGTCATTTGGCGAGTACTTTCTGTCAGAAGACAGTGTTGGAATAGAATAGAAGATGCAGGAGGTAGATTCATTGACTATACGATGAGAACTAATTGGAGCGACGAATGACGATGGGCGAGGGGTTTTTCGCTGAGGCTGCCGTGTTGCCAAGCAGCCAAGATAGGGGTAATGCCAAGCCACCTTTGGCAGCGCCGCACCCAACACCGACAGATAGAATTCGGTGATAAATAGATGATAGAAATAAGGGAAATAGATTCAATTCGACTCTAACCGACATCAAGTAGGCGATGCCCATTCGATCTAAGTATGCGCGCGAAACTGTGAGCCCCAACCAACACTTTCGCTCGTTGGAAGGTGCACGGCGAAGGCAGAGGCAAAGGCACGAAATGCAGATAGATATGATGATGATGATGATGTCTATTTAACGTCCGAAATGCAGATAGATAGTTTTAACCGGTTCCAGCTAAGAGGCATAGCCCGACCGTACTGCTCACGAGGTGAATGGGGATCGGATACTGCCATTTTCGGCCATGCGATTCTCGGTATCGCCCCAACGACACCACAGCATATCCATCAACCAAAATAACTCCTATTTGATTTCTACACTGCTGAGAGGAGGAATTACGCCGTTCTATATCGCTAGGTGTGACGACAGTAAAATCGGAGGCGCAATAATATGCACCTAGCCATTACCCCTCTCTTGGCTCCTTGGCAAAGACTTTTCGCCCGCCACCGCATCAATTAGTTCTCATCACATAGTCAATTAGTCTATCATCTGCACCTTCTATTCTAATAGATAATAATTCCGAAGATGTGGCGGTAATAGGATATGTTGGATGGTGATGTCGTCATGAACAAGGAGCGACGAACCATTGTCGCGGCAATAGGAATGCCGGAGCTGAGCTGAGACCCACACGAGCATTAAGGTTCGTGATATGAACCTTCTTACCCGTGGTGGCCTCCGATGGTACGGTGGCCTTCTGGGCCGTGGTGGCCTCCCAGGCCGTGGCGGCCTCCGAAGCCATGGAAGCCTCCGGAGGACGTCTATATGTAGAGGCAGTGCCTCGTAGCTAGAATCAGAATCGAATTGAATTAAGTCTATGGTCTACTCAAAAAAACCTAAGCTACCGCTCAATCTGTCTCTCGCAATCGCTCATATCCAACAGGATAGGGTGTGGCCAACAAGACCCCCAAACAAGACCACCAAATTAAATACCAGTCTCTTTTTTACACGTCCCATAGTAGAATGAAAGAAAACTTTGCCATATAGTACAAACACATTGGCTATATGGTAGCTTCTCTTCCCTGTTCTGCTACAGGTCCCCTTTAGAAACATCAGCTTACATTCCTCAACTGATCAATTAGGAATCAACCACCATGTCAAACCTTTCTTTCGCAGTTAATACCTTTTTATCTGTCACTCCAATTATCCTGTTATATACAATATGATATTATAAGTTTTAATATATTTTGCAAAGTAATTTTAATATCTACATCCTTAAACCATTGAGAGAATTGCTTATAGGTATGAATCAGTATATTTTCTTGCATGAAAATTGAATTAGCATCAAGAATTGTTGATAGTTCTTTCTTTAACATACTCAAATATACTTGTCTAGAAATACCTTCTCTTTTAGATTTTGAATCATCTTGCACAATTACTAGTTGTGATTTTATTCTTCATCAAATATTACCTAGACTATAATAGAGATTCTTTTAGAGATAGAATATAGTTGAATTGTAAATAGTTTCTATTTGTCTACTGGTGTCCGGAAACTCACTCTTATCTAATACTTTTGCTCCTTTTAATAAAATATTTATTACTTCAAATTACTTTTTTCTAGTCTCCCAATTTCAAAATATTATGCTCTTTTGCCTAAATGCAAAATATATTAAAACTTATAATTTAGTACAATATACAACCCGATGTAGTCTCTCAGTAATTCAATACCCAAAAAGGAAGAGTTTGACTGTCGGAACTGTATGAACAATATATTGAATTCATCTACAGTTTTAAATGCACAGTGATTCAAGGCTATTCTTACAGACCTCGCCATAAAGAGAGTTTGCTGCAGGCATACTGCTAGCACCTTTGTAGCTATATAAAGGAGTCAAAGAAGGTAATTGCCTCATTCTCTAGCATGGGCCCTAGCCGAAACAGCGATAACGAGGTCGCAATAAAGAGGGTTAAAGGAGAGTTGTTAGTTGAGAGGGTATTTCTTATACTGACTCTTGGCGGTCCTATTGCGAGCAATAATGATATGCGATTTGTGCACAACCTCTTCCAAACCACCGGTCTGCAGTCCCATGGACAAGCAACCGCATTCCCCGGCAAAGCCCAGAAATAACTCTTGCTCGCCACATCACCACGAACCGCAACTCGCCTGTTTTTGTGCCAAGTAGAACTCACACCTCTTTTTTTTCCCTGACAAAACCCCAACCCACCCCGTCTCACCCTCGTAGAAGTACAACACTCACTAGCCCTTGTTTGCCGCTTTCAAGCAAAAGACAGCAAAGCAGCACAACCGCATAGTTGTCGTCTCGGAAAACTCGCTCGCTGAAAGAGCAAAAAGAAGAAGGGACCCTAACACCCACGTACCGAACCCCCATTCTTTATGCCCCGCAGATGTCCTCCCCTTCACCACAACACCTTCCCGGCGGAACATAGTGAAAGAAAAAAAACCCTGATGTGTGACTCAGACAAAGACCGGTTCTCGATTGGCGAATCGGAGAGTCGTGTTGTGCTGTACGTCCGCCGCTTTGATGAACAAACGAGTTGTGTTCTCCACATTGAGTGCTCAGCGTTAAATCAGATAGCATATATATAGCTATACATAAGCGTCGAAACGGAGAACCAGCCTCGACACAAATAACGACATCGTTCTCTAGATAATACAAATACAACAGTCCCCTCCATTCGACAAATACTACCGTCCCCTTCACTCCAGTCTCACTCTGCCCTCGATGCCGTCATCTAATAGCCAAAATCGCGCATCCGCACACTCATCAGGAACCAGAAAGGTGAGGCTGATTTAGTCAGTTAAGTAACTATTTACTAATGCTTTTCAACAGAAGCAGATTCAAGACATCCGACATCCAATCATAAGGTACCACTCGGGTCGCGCCGGATTCCTATGTAAGTTCCAACATCTCGGTACGGATGGCTGTGCAAACGACGACTCTCTTTGGGTTGCGGCCGCGGACTATGGTGATGCAGTGGAGGATGCGACCATTTGTGAGTCAGCTTACAAGATCGAAGAAGACGCCGTGATTAAAGCATACGGTCTCTGCAAAAGCGATATTCGCACATTAGGTAAGCATTTACCCCTCCTCGATGGGTACTTATATCCTAGCTAACACACGGGATACAGCCCACGCTGGCGACCGTGATAGTATCAGACTCTTAAACGCCCGCGCAACCATCAGGATCAATGCGCGCGGAAATGAGGAGCTTCTTGAGGACGTTGAAGATGCATGGAGAGCCTTTGTGAGTGAGTTGATGAAAAGCTGGGGCGAGTCTTCAACGAGCGACCCTAAGACTCCTCTCGGACAGGCTTTCCTTAGATTTTGGGAAATTCACGACCGGTACGAGATGTTGAACTGGCCGACGAGGAGGATCCGAAGAGCCAAAGATGGTGGATTTTGATTTGAAAACGTTTGTAGAAGTAACAGACCCAACATAAAAACCCCTCAAAAAAAATAGAATCTGTATTTTCTCTCGTTAAATTAGCTTCGCGGTAAACAAACCATTCTGTTTTATCCCCCTCCCTATCTTCTCTATAGATTCTCTTCTACCCCCCTCTTCCGTCCATAGACTTGTTGGGTAGATTTATTGGTGGTGGTCGCAGTAATGCTAGCGAAATGGTCGTCGTTGTACTAGTACAAATTGAGGTGTCACCACATGACCACCTCTGCCAAGCTCATGTGACCGGGCTAAGCTACATGTAGTTACAGCCAGTGCAGATCCTGCCTCCACGGTATGCGACTAACTGCATTTAGTCGCGCGGGGTGAAGTGGCTTCGACGAATGGGGTGGCTGTCCATATCGACGTCAACCACAGGGGCGAGGATGGCCAGGCGCCACTACCGCAGCTGCTGCTGTATGCGGAAGCCACCGATACTCGACAACAACTCCAAGACGAACTCCAGGAACCAGGTACCGCTCAACTGACTTGGTCTTGTAGGAATCGCGGTGGAGACAGACTCGATTGCTGGCTCCAGGGTATCTATTGGCTGGGTTCTTGTGGGCTGTCCGAGAACATGAAAAAACAGGGCTGGGGTTATATTGAACGAGGAGTAGAACAGATGCTTTTGTTGGATGGCAATGGTAAAACCATGCCAAACGCCACAAGGATTGTGGCGGTGGCGGTGCCATGATGCATTACTTAGATCCAGCTGGCATCATCGTACACTCAGCTAGCACTGAACCGGAGGCCTGCCATGGGCCATTGGAAGCATTTAAGACGATCGGAACTCCATGTAATTAGTTCAATAGATCACTAAGAGTTCAACAGCATTGACCATGTTACAGTGATTGATCAGTTGTTGTAAGTAAAAAGAAGAAGAAAGAGGGAAACATGATTGGTTGGCGTGAGGGTGCTAAGCAGACTGAATAGTAGCTAGTACTAGTTGACTTGCCGCTATTCGGCGCTGGGGTCTATTGGGGGCGGGGGGTGTGGTCCTGCAGCAGCTTCCAAATTTGAAAATGGTGGCCCTCCGTGGCTAACACGATTGGTGTCTTGCCTTCCTTGTCCATTGAGTTGGCATCGACGCCCTCGAAACCTAGCAGCAGCTTCACAACGGCCAATTGCCCATGCTTGGCAGCCAACGACAACGGTGTCTGGCTGTACGCGTCCTTGGAGTTGACGTCGACGCCCTCCACACGCAGCAACTGTTGTACGGTCGCCTCATGCCCGTGTTGGGCGGCTACCGCCAGCGGCGTTCGGCCGTATGGGCCCTTGGAGTCGGCGTCGATGCCCTTTGCACCCAGCAGCAGCTCCACAACAGCTTCGTGCCCGCCCTGGGCAGCCGCGGCCAGTGGCGTCTGGCCATTCGAGTCCTTGGAGTTCGGGTCGACGCCCTTTGCGCCCAACAACAGCTGTACGACGGCTTTATGCCCCCCGGAGGCGGCCAACCACAGCGGCGTCGGTTTATCGGGATACTTGGGGTCGGCGTTAATGTCATGCACATCTAGCAACAGCTTTACAACTGCGTCGTACCCGCCGCTGGCAGCCATCGATAGCGGCGTCCGGAACCACAAGTCCCTGGACTTGGCGTCGACGCTTCCCGTGTCCAGCAGCAGTTTTACAATTGCCTCGTGCCCATGGCAGGAAGCTGCCTTCAGCGGCGTCCAGCCGCGCCTGGTCCTGGAGTCAGCCTTGATCCCCTTCACGCCCAGCAGCCAGCTTACAATTTTTGTATGCCCCTCTTGGGCGGCCAATATCAGCGGCACCTGGTCGTACCCGGGCTCTGTGTTAGCGTCGATGTCCGGCACACCCAGCAGCAGATCCACAACAGCTTCGTGCCCGCCCAGGGCAGCCGCGGCCAGTGGCGTCTGGTTATTCGAGTCCTTGAAGTTCGGGTCGACGCCCTTCACGTCCAACAACAGCCGTACGACGGCTTTATGCCCCCTGGAGGCGGCCCACCATAGCGGCGTCTTGTTCCACTTGTCCCCGGAGCAGGCGTCGACACCCACCCCCAACAGCAGCTTTGTAATGGCCTCATGCCCGCTCCGGGCAGCAACCCATATCAGCGACGTGTTGATGACCCTGAAGTTGGCGTTGACGCCCGCCGCCAGTAGCTCCTCGACCGTTTTTTCGTCTCCTCTATCGACCGCCCAGTACAACTCCTTCTCCATTTCAGTCAAGTCTAACATGTCGACTGATAGTGGTCCGTGTTGCCCGTAGCCCGAGCTACGTTGTTGATAGCAATAATCAGTGGATATAAAAAAAACTTGAAGCTGCTTTTTCGAAAGATTGATCACAAAGACCGATGGATCTGAAGGAAGCTTGCGACCGCTCGGCGATTACAATTCAGTTTTGCTATTCTGCCTCCCAACCCATAGGGAACGTTGCCGCGGTGGATTCGGCGGCACAGAAGCAGCGTTTTGAGTGGCGCTTCGAACGGGGCTTCGGGTAGCGCGCTGGGTTTCACGTTAGCGCTCTCTGTAAGTTTTTGATCTCTTTGCCGCCTCAGTTAGCAGACAAGGATGTACGAAAATTGTGGAATGCATTTACTTGTTGTTGTTGTGGTATGTGTTGAAAATAGGCACGACGGGGTCACAATTGGAGGCACAATGTATATCGATAACGAACTTGATTTCATCCAGCTGACGCGAGGCCACCGAGGCAATTAAGTTGTGCCGTCATCGTCCAAGCAATCGCCGGGCTTGTTGGGGCATTGAGGTGGCTGCGTCGCCAAGTATCCAAGAAGAGCGGTAATGGCTAGCCCAGCGACGACGACGGTACGACTCGCCGCCGTTATTGCGCGATAGCATTGTCATCGTGTGTCGAAAAGGCTAGTACTTACGGGCAGTGGTCTATATTGTATATAGGATAGGGTGGGTCACGGTAAGACTAAGGGCGCGATAGTATAAACGATTTGATTGCAGGGATAACGACTGACTGCTACTTCGTGGTACATCATTAGCTAGGTTTATATATATTCATTCTGAGGTATCCGTGAGTCACTGTACGTCACCGTGACTCTTCTAGGCACCGACAACTCTTCTAGGCATACCGACGACACTAGTCACGGAGGCGCGAGGTGGATCGATGTAGGTAGAATAGAATTGATGAATTGTTTGCTAGCTAACAAGAATTATAGACATACCCGGGAGCTTATATGCTCCTAGGGTGATTTCTTAGTCCTCTTGAGGCGGCCGAACACCCCCATGGCGCCAGAACTCTCAGAGAGGTCCCGCAGACGCGCCACAACGTCCGGACGGCAGTTGTCAGTAGCCAACATCAGCGGCGTATAGTTGAACTTGTCTTTAGAGTTGACCTTGATGCCGTCCACAAGCAGCAGCAGCTCCACAACGGCATTATGCCCGTTCCGGGCAGCTATCGCCAGCGGCGTCCGGCGGTTCTCACCCTTAGAGTTAGCGTCGATGTCCTTCACACGTAGCAGCTGCTCTACAACAGCCGCATGCCCGTTCTTGGCAGCCACCCACAGCGATGACACACCACACTTGGGAATGTAGTTTTCACGCCTGGGAATGCAGTTGTCACACCCGGGAGTGTTGTTGTCACACTTGGGAATGTAGTTGGCGTCGATTCCTTTCACACGCAGCAGCAGCGTCACAACGGCTTCATGTCCATTCTCGGCGGCACACCGTAGCGCCATGTGGTGGCTGCAATACTTGTCGTCGGTATCGAATCCATTTTCATCCACGAGCAGCTTTACAATGTCCTCATGCCCATCTTCGGCAGCCATCGATAGCGCCGTCTTCCAGAAAATGTTCTTGATGTTAGCGTTGACGCCCCCTGCGCCTAGTAGTAGCTTTACAATAGCCTCGTGCCCGCCCTCGACAGCCAACCACAGCGCCTCCTGGCGTTTGTCTCTCCCGGGGTTGGTGCCGATGCCCTCCGCATCCAGCAGCAGCTTTACAATCCCTTCATGTCCGCCCCTGGTAGCTATGACTAGCGGCACCCGGTCACCGGAATACCGGCAGTTGGTGTCGATACCCTTCGCACGTAGCAGCAGCTCTACAATGGCCTCATGCCCATTCTGGACAGCTACTGTTAGCGGCTTCCAGCCGTCCGCAATCTTGGAGTTGACGTCGATGCCATCCGCATCCAGCAGCAGCTTTAACATCCCTTCATGTCCCTCCTCGACAACTACTGCTAGTGGCGTCCGGCCATTCTCGTCCTTGGGGTTGGCGTCTGTTGGAGGACAGGTACGATCGTATTGCGGAGTAGAGGGAGAGTTGGTACGATGCGAATAGTCACAACAAGACGATTATGCTCTGATTCTGGTGATCCAATTGCTTGCTTCTATCTAGCTAGCTACCAGGCTTCCAAGCCCTTCTTATGCACTTCCGGATCCACCGTCTCTGGCCCCCAAGGCCAATATCTGAGGCATCCTGCCTCCCGACGATGCCATGATATATGACATCATGTGGCGTTGATCGTCGCCCTCCGAAACGGGACAGGAACTCTCCAAACTGCAGATCCCCTCGGAACTCTGTAGTTCCAATTTCCGAAGGCCATGGAGTGCTAAAGGCACTCCATATCGCTTTGGCCATTGCATGTAGATCTCCTCAGCAATTTCCGGTCGCCTCCTGGCGATCAATCGTCTCCTGACGATCTATTGCCCTATGGCAATTTCCCACAGCGCCATAGCATAATCTATGACGCTGCCAACACCCAATTGCCTCCTGGCAATATCCACCTACGCCATGGCATACGCCATGGCGTCCTTGCATCGGCGAGGCATATTGCAACAGCGTCGATGCCCTTCGCACGTAGCAGCAGCTTTACAATGGCCTCATGCCCATTCCGGACAGCTACTGTTAGCGGTGTCCACCCGTACCCGCTCTTGGAGTTGACGTCGATGTCCTCCGCACCCAGCAGCAGCTCTGTAACGGCCGAATGCCCGCTCCTGGCAGCCATCCACAGCGGCGACATGTGGTAGTAGTCCTTGAAGTTGACGTTGATACCCTTCACACCCAGCAACACCTTTACGACATCCATATGCCCCTTCTTGGCGGCATACCACAGTGGCGTTGCGGCGTTGCGAAGATGAAGCTCGGTGTCGATGCACTCCGCAGCCAGCAGCAGCTTCACAACAGCCTCATGCCCGTTCCCGGCAGCCAACCCCAGCGGTGTCTTGCCACACGTGTCCACGGAGTTGACGTTGATACCCTCCATACCCAGCAGCCGCTTGACCTCCTCCTCGTCCCCTCTCTCGGCCGCCGAGAGCAACTCCTCACTTTTGTCCGGTCGAGTCCCACTTGACATGTCGCTCGAATGTGCTCGTTGTAGCTCGAGTCAAGTTGTTGATCACAAAGATCGGTGGATACAAGAAAATCTCGCAGTTGATTTTCTCTTACTGCTATTCCGCCTCCCAATTTATGGGAAACGGGTTTGGCACTCGTGCAGTGCTCCGGCGGCACTGGAGCAGCGCTTCTATAGCGCTGTGCCCCACATTAGCGCTCGGCGGAGGTTCTTGGTCTCTTTTCTGGCCACCGTTTCATTTTATTCGGGAAATATTAAAACGTCATGTGTCGCAGGCTGAACTACCCGACACTCACCCACAGCGACAATCTCGTCACTTCGCTCCGTACACCACATGTATTCATATAACACGAGCTATTCTATCATCACCAATTCCAACAGGAAACACTCGCCGCCGCCACCAAAGTTTTGCAGACTTCAAGCGAAAGTATATACTCACCACCACATGGCCCACCACTCGCTCTATCGGCACCCAACCCACCACCTTTACGTGTTTGGTTGCCTGAGCCCAATGCCCTAACTTAGTGTAGAATTATAATGACTGTCTCTCGAGACCCTGGTGATCACAAAGATCGGGCAGATACAAAAAAACTTACACAACTGATTGTCCCTTGGCCTTGCAATTCAGCTCGTCATTTCCATCCCCCCAGTTTTAATAGGAGTCATGGAATGTGTTGTTGGCGCGGTGTCTTGGCGGCACTGGAGCCGCGCTTTCTCGTGGCGCTTCGGCATCGCGGGAACAGCGCTTCCAGTAGCCTATCGCTGTACTTCCGTGTTAGCGCTCTGGCTTCCCTACCGCTGTTATTCTTGCGAGAGTGATGAGTTGTCGTGAGTTGTCGTGCGTACTGTTGGTTGGTTAGTTGCATCAATGTGGCAATTCCTGTGAAAAGTAGAAACGAATTGAATTGAGTCTTCTACTGAACTACACGGAACCAATAGAGCTACTTATGCTCGTGGCCTCAATGGGCTGCCTCGCAGCGGCAGCAATGCTACGTACATAGGCGCAGCATATGAGGAATGCTCAGAGGCCTAATATCCGAGTATTCCTCATGGCGACGGCATTCTTGCGATGAAATAAAACGAGTAAGAATGCAATAGGAATGGGAACGCAATAAAACAAGGATCGCAAGGAGTTGCAGCCTCGTGTCGATGCTCTCGCGGATGCATTCTTGCAACAGGAACTACTGGGTGCCGGGGGAGAGGTGATTCCGCAGCAGCTCCACAATGGCCAAATGGCCGTTCCTAACAGCCAATGACAGCGGCGTCTGGCTTGACCTATCCTTGGAGTTGGCGTCGATGCCCTCTAAACGCAGCAGCAGCTCTACAATGGCCACATGCCCGCACTCGGCAGCCACCGATAGAGGCGTCCGGCCTGACCTATCCTTGGAGTTGGCGTCGATTCCCTCTACACGCAGCAGCAGCAGCTCTACAATGGCCACATGCCCGCGCTCGGCAGCCACCGATAGCGCCGTCTGCCCTGACTTATCCTCGGGGTTTGCGCCGATTCCCTGCACACCCAAGAGCAGATCTACAACGTCTAGATGCCCGTTCTTGGCAGCCAACCACAGCGGCGTCCGATTAGATGTCCCCTTGAAGTTGACATCAACGCCCTTCACATCCAGCAATTTCTTTATAACGTCAACACGCCCCTTAGAGGCGGCCCACCACAGTGCCTCTCCGACGTTGCCGGTGCCGGACTCGGTATCGATGTGCCCTGCAGCCAGCAGCTGTTCTACAATGGCCAAATGCCCGCTATTGGCGGCTGCTGACAGTGGCGTCTTTGACAACTCGCCCGTCAAGCTGACGTTGATACCCTTCACGCACAGCAGCCGCTTCACAATATCCCCGTGCCCGTTCACGGCAGCCAAATGCAGCGCCGTTTTGCCATCTGCGCTCTGAGAGTTGACGTCGATGCACTTCACCGCCAGCAATAGCTCTACAACGGCTATACACCCCTTAGATGCGGCCCACCATAGTGGCGTTCGGCCATAGACGTCGCTAGAGTCAGTTTTGATGCCCTCCACACCAAGTAGCAGCTCTACAATGGTCTCACGCCCGTACTCGACAGCCACCGATAGCGGCGTCCGGCCCCCACAAGCCTTGAAGTTGACGTCGATGTTCTTCGCTAGCAGTTGTCTGACCTTTTCCTCATCACCTAGGTAGGCTGCCTTGTGCAACACCTCATCCTGCTCAGTCCAGCGTTCCATGTCGCTTGATTTTGCTCAGCGTAGATAGCTCGAATTTCTGTGTAGTTGCTATTCTGATCCCAAATTGTAGAAACGTGGTATGTGGAAGGCTATTGTTGGAATAGCTGCCGTCGCGGGAGCATTGTGACTGCGACCGCGCCGAGTCACGTGGCGCACACATGCAACGTTTAGATAGCTGGTAGCCTGAAGAAGAATAGACAATCATCACCACCGAACCCAAACTGCAGCCGCCTCCACGAGGGAGGCCGTCTGCCATAGGTTCTACTGTGCGCACACCTAGTGCTTCCTACAGCTATTTATTGGTGTCGGTTCGGAGATATATGGCGGTTCGTTCTATCTAGGTGCGGAGGTGTCATCGCACCTTTATACCTTTATTCCCGGTCCACAATGTGTTTCGGCGGCACCGGACCAGCGCTTCTGGTGACGCCTCGGCGAAGCGTGGCTGGAACAGCGCTTCTAGCAGCGCCGAGTTTCCTGTTCGCGCTCTCGATCTCTCTCCTGGCCCCGCTTATCTCTATCGAAATAGTGGGTGCGATTAGTGTTTGAGGGTTGTATCGGCGCGACCGGGCAGAGCAATGGCAATATGTTCGCGATTGGACTATTCTATCGGGTCCCGGGCGCAGGAGAGGACTGTTGAGCGGTGATGTGGATTGCTTGAACCGCTAGCTACAGAAGAGGAGGAAGGAAAAACTCTACATGGGCGGGTCGAGAGCTCGGGCCGTGTTGAGGCCGCCAAAGTTGGTGGCTAGATAGCACCACAAAAAGATTCGACAATTCTAACCGGCGGCACCGGCCCTGATCAGGCTGCGCTGCTGAGGTTGATGGGGCGTTAAGACTGTCGAGATAGGGGTAAATGCTCACCCCTTGCCGCCGCCGCGCGACACACAATACCAATCAATTGAAATCATTGTTATTTTGCCCTTTGTAGAGTATGTTTTTTGTCCGTTTCTAACCTTTTTATTTCCAGTGTTATTTCCGCAAAGTATATATAGGGGCCTTCCGGTCCCTCTCAAATTGAATCACCTAAACAGAGCCAACTTCATCGACATATCTGACTATTTACTTGAACCCGAGATATCTCACCAAAAAAAAAATATGACCCCCCTAGATTCTTATAAGATGGAGGTCTCCAGCGATAACGGATCCGGCGGAGCCTCCGACAGCTTTTCGGACATGGTCTGTGTATCTGACGTCGCGGGCTGGATCGGAGAGCGAGTCTCTCCTTTTCACAGGGGCGAATCGACAGGCCATGACCTATTCCAGCAAGTCGGGGACCTATCTGACAAAGTTGAACGCCACCAGCTCTCTGCAAAAGCTGCCCCAAAAAAGCTGTCGGAGGCTTTCCCCGAGCCCGACTACTTTTGCGGAGGAGATTACCGCTCCTGGGAACTCGCCATGCGATTGAAGCTGCTCCACAATCGCGATCATTACACCAGCGCCCAACACATGATGGCATACATGTATACGCGCCTCAGCGGGCAGCCGCAATTCATTATCCAATCCTTCACCCGCGATGGCTGGTTTACGTTCGACACCACGGAAGACTTCTACCGCACACTTCGTGACATCTTTAGTGACCCCAATCCGAGATTTACCGCCGAGCAAAAGCTCAAAGATTTAAATCAGGGAGGCAGGTTACTTGACGCCTATCTTGGCGATTTCTACTTCTATGCCAACGACGCATGTCTAGACGAGCAAACCCGCAAGGTAGTGTTCCGTGAGGGGCTCGACGGCGAAATGAAGCGTGAGCTATCGCTCGTCGAAACCGCCGACATGAGTGATCAAGAGCTCATCCGCCAGTGTCGGATTATCGAGTATAATAAATATAACGAAGGGTATTAACTGAAGCCGCTCCACCCAAGGTTGGCATTTGGTCTTCGGCGTTGATTCTGTGGACTGGGTAAGCTTGTGGCAATATACTCTCGTGGTCGATTCCGGCTTTGTTCGACAGTTAGTTGGATGTTGGGTTGGAGCTAGCTGGGCTAGGTAACGAAACTGGGATAGATAATGAATTGATTGATTAAATATGCACCGTGGAAACTTGCCTTAGCCCCGTTGTGGGTGACAGCGACTCCTTTGTCTCCGATTCTGCTTTGAATACTCTGCCATCACCTCTTCTCTAGCTCCTAAACCCTCTCGAGCCTCCCGCTTCTCATCCCTTTTTATTTATCTTTCTCCCCTCTTTCGTTAACCGTACCAGGCCCCCAAGATGGCAGCGCATCCACCCCCCCCCCCATCCTCACAGCCGCTGCCCCGTTGCCGCGCCCACCGATGAAAAGGAAACGGCAGAGGTAGCAGCAGAGAACGGGGCAGCCGAGGCTCGGGGAAGGCAAAAGCTGTTAAAGAGAAGTTTGCCCCACCCTACTGCGAGCGTTCGCTAACTGCCATCCATGCCAGCAGAGGTCCCCTCTCTAGAGGAGCAGGCATACACAACAAAGCGGATTCAGCTGTGTTGGATTCAGGCGGTAGCAAACGATGAAGAAGGGGAGACGGAGAAGAAGAGTTCTGCTGTTGAGTATTGCAATGGTCACACGAACCAGTGGGCTTGCCTTTGGCGCTGAATGGGAGCAATCGACTTTGTAATTTACTAGCCCCTATTTGGGCGGAATGTTTGAATAGCTACACTCTCCGATTCGGCGCAGACACAGGGGAGGGGACGAGAAGCATCGAGTGCGATGTTGTGGACACACATCCGCGAACCTGATTACTTGGGTTGTTCCTATGCCAGAAGAGCGCACGGGCTGGATATTAGGGTCAACTGCGTTATCTAGGGGTCTCGCCTAACTAGCTAGTACCCTGATTTTGTTTACATTGCGACTGCGCCGTGACTGCCATCCATACTGCCTCTGCCCCATTCAAGCAATCAAATTCCATTCGACATGATTGCTGTTGAGATTGGGCGGTAGTTGGTGGCGAAAACGGGCTGGCGGATAGCCATCCACCCCAACTTGGCGGAACGGCAGCCTCAGTGTAGACTCATCGCTCTCGCTACTATCATTGCTGGAAGCGCTGTGATTGAGCAGTTGTTCGTTGTTCAATCCTTTCGTGGCGCTAGCCACCAACCCTGGCAGCCTCAACATGGCCCGTGTTGGATTTAGACGGTCGCAGCGATGTAGATGTGTCTAATTAACATGAGGATAGAAAAGGAAGACGGAGGAAGAAGAGTTCTCGCAGCTGTGAGGCTGCCGCCGCCTTGGCAGCGCCCAATTCCAACAGAGATGACTTGTTTCGGCTGTGTGCACCGACCCGGGCACAGACTGTGGCATCAGCGTCCTGTTGAATGTTGAATGTTAGCGTCTTGGCTACATCCCCGTCAGGGACGCTGTGTGCTGCCCGGTAACCACTGATGGATGGCGGCCATAGGCTCTTGGAAACGTAGATCGGATTCGCTCTATCTGCTAGATACACAGAGTCAAGAGGTCTCTATATAGCATTGATTCTACGTCTGCTTTCTGACCCATTGTACACTAAGTCAACCCCTATGCCCCAACAACTGAAAGCTTGCATTGTAAGCAAATAGTACAGATTCGTACACAGTTCGGTTTGGCGAAAGCAAGCAACACATCGATACCACAATCTTTTTCGTGCCACTTTATCGAAGCCTACGATCGACTTGCGTCTTGCCCCTCCATCTGTTTCCTCCGGAAATGCTGAGCATCTTTCTGTCAGTCTGTAGGCGATTGCCTAATCCCTTTGTTCCCCCTGTAAAATCGCATTCCTGGCCCGCAAGATGGCGACCCTCTCTTTTAGAGCCTTCACCTGTGTATGGAGGACAGTTAGCTCCTCTCTCTGAGCCCCCACCTTCTCGTCTGCCGCTATATGAAGGGCATTAACTCCGTGCATTCTTTCTTCATGCACCTCTATAACCTGTTGCATCTCCGTAATTGAAACCTCCTTCTCGGCAATTATGGAGTGCAGCTGCGCAATTTCAGTTTCCTGCCCAGCTACTTTGCGACGCAGATCACCGATGCTGAGGTACTCCGCCATCGGCTTTCCTCCGGAAAAGGAAATATACGGTGTGTCAGACCGGGGCTGGACCCCAAAACTGCCGCCTTTGAGCTTGTCTCTGTGCTTGGACGTGCCTGTGTAGGCATGGCCGATGGAGCGACGGTCGGACTTCAATTTCCCGTCTTTGGTGAAGTCACGGGGCCAGTACGTCCGTCTCTGATAAGACTTAAGACCCGAGAGATCTAGGACCTTCCCGACCGTCCGGTCGTCCAGCGCACGATACAGCGGTGGTAAATTGTCGACGCTTATCTCGTTGTCGCCTTCCATCGAGCAGAAAAAGAGCCGGTAATCATCCGGGTGAGTCGAGGGCAAATCATCTGCCCATTCTAACCCAGTGCGGATGGGAGAGCAGGCGTTGTCCATGTCTGACAGAAAGTAAAAGTTAGTATAACACGGAAAGTGTTGGACGTAGACTATCTTCCCTTAGACCAGAACTACGAGGTGGTTGTGTGTGGGCCTTTATATATACGAGATCCTACAGGCCAACGACCTATCCTTCGAGCATGGTAATTAATGCCCTAGCGTGCGTGTCAATCACAAGTGAGAGCTCCACCCGTCATAACGGATAGTGTTGGAATATCATCGCGGGCAACGCGGAGCGCGACAAAAAATATAGAAAGATGCGCAGGCATGGCTAACACCCCCTTTGGCACGGGCGGCGAAGCCGAGGGCCGGAGAAGGGGCGGAATGAATATCACGTCTGGGCTGGAGGGATTGACGATTAGAGATCGAAACGACGACAAACCATCTGTGCAGAAAGTCTCTGGTCGTTTTCCCGTGTTCACCCAGATGCTCTCGTTTTTGTGCCGGGTGAACTATCTATTCAAGACGCCGTTACACACGTATCTAGGCGAGTTTTATTGAATCTCTCTCTTTCAGCAATCGAAAGTGACTGACCGACACACCCCACCCCCAAAAGCCGTAGATTGGTGATGTAATGGAGTAGACTACTGGAGCTCTGGCCGCCTCAATGCCCCAACAAACTCAAACGGCCGCCTGAGCACAATGAACTAAGATACACGATGAGTCTCAGAATCATGCCCGCTTAGAATTCAAATCAAGTCTATACCTTCTACCCCTAAGCGTGCCTCTAGACTACTGCCGAACGCGCCGTGATGACACCAACAAGAAAAAAAACAAAAGAAAACTCAATTAAACCGCTTTTTGCTCTGTTAAAAGTCAGAGCGTTGGCACACCAGGCAGGAGTAGCAGCGCCAAGAAGGGGTATAAACAATCAATGCGGTACACTACCATACGTGGCAAGAATTAGCGCTAAGACCCATACCGTAGATGGTGTCCATTGAAGATACAAGCCGCCCGACAACACAAACACCAGTCCCCGTGAGTCCTACAGCAACACAGATAGACGGTCGAGTCCCCAACAACCCGCCGTTCTGCTGATGATGCGAAACATCATGAGGAGGCATTCAGAGGAAAATCCCTGAGTACACAGTTCAAGGTAAATCTACTAATATATAAAAACCGTTTTATCAGGGGGTATAATACGCCAATAACAGAACAAGAGAGTGTGTGTGGTCTATAGCTATCTAGATATTTGAAGAGAAAAAAAGACTTTTTTACTATTTCGTCCTTGAAGAAACGAGCAGGCTATCGTCATGAAATCCCGGCCCCTGGTACAGAGCCGAGCGAGGTGTCGGGAGCATCATGCTCGGGTCTTGTTCTGTCTTGACCAGCCATTCAGGCGGCATTTGATAGCCGTTGACAAAGTTTGGAAATAGGTGGTGGTGGTGATGGTGGTGGTGGGGCTGGCCAACAACAGGTTGTGCCGTAGGGGGAGGAACCATCGCGGGTGATTGATACGACATAGCGTCGTACCACAAGTTCTGTTCCGGCGCTAGAGCAGCGGAGGCGGCTTGTATTTTATTCGCGCTCCCCGTGGTTGGCATGCTGACCGGGATATGCGGGTGGTACTGGACCATAGAGTTGGGGTCTAATTGGGTCGTCTGATGCGGGTAGTTTGAGGTAGGGATGTGTGGAGCATTGCGGTAATAATACTCTTGAGACTGGCAGCTGTTTGACATGGTGGAAGAGCGTGATGAGTGACTGCTGGGGCTGTTTTGTAGCTTTGGTGCGACGAGCTGTTGGTGCCTCGCTGGTGGTGAGCAAGCCGCCCTCATGGCGTCTATTTCCGCCTGCGAGACAGGGCGGTGTGCTCCTCTTTGTATAGACTGGAAGTCCCCTCCCAAGACCTGAGGTGTCGCGCCCACTGACGAGATCACGTCGTCGTGCAAATGCTCTGGAAGAAAAAGAGGGTTTTGCAGCGTTCTCAGATCGCCGCCGGCAAAGCTCTGGGCGCTGTTTTGCGCTTGCATCATTGAAGCGGGGATATAGCCAAAAACGTCCGTTGAAAAGCCGGTCCCGTTTGATAGCGGTCTCGATGTCTGCGGGCTTTTTGGGGGTAGCGCTTCGGACTTGAAGTTCTGGAGAGACGGGGTCTCGTCCATTGGAAGGCCATTTGGGACAAAGGTTCTTGGCATCGAGTGAACCCAACCAGATCGCTGTAAAGGCTGCTCTATCGCCTGGGGATCAGAGCCAGAATCCGAGCCATCGTCGTCGCTTGGGTCGTTCTCATTCCGGATGTGGTGAGTTCGACGAACGTGCTTTGTCAGGGTCGTTTTTCTACAGAAACTAGATTCCATGCAATTAGAAGTCTGGACCGCCTGCAGGGCATTGAGCTCCAACCTCTTGTCGCACTTGTCAATTACGCATTTGTATGGCCTCTTTCCCGTATGAATACGCCTATGCCTCGCAAGACTTGACGACTGTCCCTAGAGTTAGCGAGGTTCCGATTACGAGGCAGAGAACTAGCGCCCACATCGGAAAAACACTTCCCACAGCCATGATGCTCACAGTGATGAGGTTTTTCACCAGTGTGTGTTCGAATGTGCACGGTCAAGGCGCTCCTTTGAATGAAGCTCTTTCCACAACCGGCGTGGCTGCACGAGTACGGCCGCTCATTGGTATGTATTCGATGGTGTCTCTGTAGATCCGATTTCCGGTTGAAATTCTGTTCAGAAGGAAGATATTCTATTAACTTTTGGACGCCGCTAACCACTTTCCCACTTGTGGTTGAGAGGAGAACACTGCATACCTTAACACAATCCGGCCACGGGCAGGAAAACGGCCGCGCAGGGTTTGACTTCTCGCGGTCGCCAACAAGCTCTATAATGTCCATATCGGGGGGTTATATTTCGAAAAAATAAGGACATATATGGCCATTGCGCGAGTTCAGCCTGGGTACCAGAGATGCGGTACAAAGCTTGGAAGGGTAGATCGGGGGAGCGCTTTATAGCATAACTTGCAGTAGTCTATAGCACCTGCCCAACATTATGAATGATCCACATACCTCGAACCGCGTCCACTAGCAAAATGGATCCGTGTTCTAGAATGTTAGAATAGAAGACGTTGGATAGATGTAGGAAGTCCCAATCGACATGGGGGGTGCGAGCGAAAAATTTTCGTTGAGGCTGCCAAGCAACCAAGAAAGGGGCGATGACTGGTCGCCCAATACCAACACCGGTTCCAATACTGAGTCCTGGAAGACAGTTCCCTGTTACCTAAACACAGACGCTTGCTTGCCAACGGCAGCTCTCTAATAGGTTCTGCGGGCCGGCGCGACATAGTACGGAGAATGGATAGCACAAACGAGTCACTAAGGTGGGTAATGACACAATAGCGCACAATAGATGACGAGACGGAATCGACTAGTGCAACCGAGAACACCATAGCACGGTGGAGAGTTGCACAGAATGATTGGGTGCGCGAGGTCGATCTTGTGAATTCGTTGCAGTATACCTGCCTCGGTCGAGAGCGTACAGAGCGTAGGAAGACGGGGGGCGAGGGGTGAGGTTATGTTCAGGACGAAGATGCAGACTACAGGACAGTTATCCAACTAGCGCTCAGGAGGTCAGCACGGTTGTGTCCAATGCGGCAACTACTCTCGGGTCATGATCCGCTTCCACTGTCCAAGACACTTCTGGCATCAAAAGTCCAACAGGGATGTTCAGATGAACTACGGAGTTTATCACCACTCACGCTCTGCAGGTGGCAACCGGACGGTCCTCAGCACCCAATTTCCGCTCATCAAGCCGTCCTCTTTCGCGATATCCCGGCGGATGCCTGTGAGACTGGCCTTCGGTTCTATTTCTCTCTAGCACCTATTCATTCACACTATTAGGCTTCTTCTTCGAAGGCCTCGACCCTGCTGGTTGCCCCGCGACATTGGGCTGACTGGAGCTACCTTCATTCATTCCTCTATTCACCGAGGGTTTATAAATTCGAAATAGATTGACATGGGACGGAAGGAAGGCACGCAGAATGCCGTTTGGACAGACCGATATCAGTCTACTACAAATTGATCATACCCCCAGTTGGTAGCGCCAGCTTTCTATGGCGCAGCGGTCTTTTTTCTAGTCAAAATCATGGGTTTTCAAGCAAGTCCCGGGCCGTAGTTTCTCAGCTGTTAGTCAAGCCGTGTAGTTAGATACTTCGACAGTTAATACCCACCCCCACCCCACGCAAATAATTTATTAATTCTGAATATGTTGTTATATTCGCCAGTGATCACACACACGTCACTCTGCATAGCAAAGCATCACAAACCAAACCTACATAATAGATCTACAAACCGAGCTCCCGCATCGCCGGACGCACCATGACTACCAGCAGCGCCACCCACGGATAAAAATGAACGCACAAGCTCCTGGAACAAGCAGGCGAACATAGCGCGACAGGCAAACTAAATTTGCCATGCGAGCAACAAGCACAAGATATTGATACATACACACGGGCGGCCTCACAAATCCCGCAGACGACGACTCCACGGCCTGAGCATGCATCTGAGCATGCATGAGGCTAGAAAAACTCTGCCATCGCGAGGCCACACACAATGTAATCTACAATTGATTCATCTATTCCACTCGATATTGCAACCCTCCCCACTAGAACTCTATGCGAGACCCCACTGAACGTCTTGCCCAACTGGCCCCCGACAGAAATCGAGCGGCGAGGCCGCTCACATGTAGAAGAAAATTTTTCCACGCTAATAGTTTCTAGCGTGCTGAAAAGGGCCAGCATAATTAGTGTGGCTCCTATTTTCCGCCACGAAAGAAATCCGAAGATGCAATTTCCAACAGCTAGAATATAAAAAAGAAAAAAAGTTCGCAAGCAGTAAACTAACTTCCCATCGACATGGTGATGATGCGACGCGACACACGACCCGGTTGGATTAGAGGAGGAAAAAACAATGAAAAATAAAATAAAATTCGTGTATAAAAATATCTGGATTTTTTTCAGCATTAGACTACCACTATCACCACCAACCTCGAGTGTGGCGGGCGGGTGTGCCGCTGCTGCTACTACTACGTTGAAATTCCGAGTCGGGGGGAGAAGGAGAAGATAGAGGTGGAGGAGGAGGAAGTAGCAATATAGCAATTGTTGGAGGTAACACAGTCACAAGGACGGCGCCGCAGCACCTCCACAACAGCAATAACGTCGCGCGCTGTCAGTTATATCTCGAGGGGTGTGGCTTAATTGCCTAGATATATATTATATATATCCGCGGGGCAGAAATATAATGTCCGTAGTACTAGTAGAATATCTAAATGCCAGTTTTCCTTTTTTTTCCCTCTCCCGAAAGAATCATCGCTTTTGTGTAAATTAACGCAGCATGAAACATGATAACTTTAGAAAGAGAACGGGAGGGAGAGCTATCGCTATGAGGCGCAGAGATATTCCAGTATCCATGTCCCGTGTAGGCCGGACGGGCTGCGGATACAATACTTTTATTACAGAAAACGACTTGAAGAAGAATCCGCAATCCGACTATGGCTCCAAGCCATCCAATTCGATTGCCATCATTAGCGCTAGAATTCTCCAAAAACCACAAAGACGAAAAAAAAAAGAAAAAAAAGGAAAAAAAATCAGAACTTCCATCATCTACGAGGGGGGGGGAGGCTAGTTCCTGGTCATTTGTTTCTTCTTTCGCTGCCAAATGTAGAATTAAACTTGCGGAACTCTGGTCTTATACAACGGTGGGGTATAATAATAAACTGTGGTAACAACGGAGTTAACATGGGACGAATGTGTTGAAGGCAAAGAGGGCAAAGGCAATGAATGTACGTAACGCGCCATGCAGACAGAATTGATGGGCATGCCTAGGAGCCTATAGAACGTTGCAAGGGGTCACCGCCGGATGATGATCCCACAATTCGTCTGGCAATGTCGCGTACATCTTCCAGTTTGCCCGTCATTTTTTGGCCTAGAACCGATAGCGCTAGCCTAAACAATTGGTGCTCGTCATCGTCAACGTACTTGAATAGCACACGTTGTTTTGGAATGGGCACGGGGGGGTACGCGTTCGACGGTTGCCGATCATGCTTGAAAGTGACTTCAACGGTTCCAGCATGCAATGCTGGGGGTAAGAGACACACCAGCGAGGTGTCACCCCAGTACGTAGTCGTCGTTGCGAGATTGTCCCCAAAGTAGACTTCTAGTCCTTGGCAAAAACCACTCCCGAGACATGTTACTTCAATCCCGCCAGCTTTAGGACCTTCATTAGGTATGAGTTTGTGGATAACCGGCGGGTGATGGGGGTTTAAAGCCAATGGCAGCCCGTGCAATCCATTTGTAACTTGTTGCGCCATCTGCGCCTGCGCCTGTTGATACAACTGTGAGGCGTTATTTTGCTGGCCAGTGCCGGCACTGGGAACTTGACCCGGATTGGTCGAATTCGAAGCGGAGAATAACAAATGCATTGGGAGATTTTCCATGCTTTGCGACCGGTGAGCTAGAGTGCGTGAAGAGTGATCATTGCTGTTAGGAGTGGGCGGGCCGGTGTGGAATTGAGGTGGGTCTGGCGGAGGTTGAGTACATTTTCTCTTCTTAGCGGAAGGGCCGGAAGTCGAGGCTTGCCGGGATAGATTTCGCGGCGGAGTATGCGATAGGGAGTAAGCCTGCGGTGCTGTGTACGGTGTGGACATTGGACGGAATTGTTGTGGGGAAGTCTGCCCCAAGCTCTGCAGGTCGGAAGTTGAATAAGAGAGCCTTAATGGGGGCATACTGGTCGAATCCTCTGGAGAGACCCCGATATCCTGGCCATTTGAAAACACTTTCGAATCAGGCGGCAGACGGGTAGAGTCGGGTGGATTGGCCACTGCCTGTGGGCCCGCTGACTGTGGAGGCGCGTGTGTTTTATGGTCATCCGTTATCATGATAGATGGTGTGATAGTTTGTGCAACAAGGCTATCTTTATAATCTTTGATTGTAAATATGACCCTGTAGGAGTACGTTAGTTTAGGAGTTCATCAGGTTTAAGGATACTAACTGGAAACCAAGCTTCTCGCCCTGATGCCGACAGTAGCACGCAATCCGCATTGGGACTTCGACCTGCATCGCGCCTTCCGGGACCAGAGAAGGAGTCTCTTCATCGCCCGGTTGAATGGGTACCTCTTTTGCAGGCAGTTGCCAGCCCCTAATCTCGCGAGTGTTGAATACTATAACGCGATTTCGCTCATCCCTATTCCAGGCTTCCTCATCCTCTACCTTCTTCACTCTTTTGCGGGAGGCCCTCTTTCTTTCCCGGATCATGCAATTAGCACAGATTTTGACCTCACCACCGTTCAACGGCTTGCTTTCTTCATCATCTGACAAATTTGACTGTCCATCTTGTGGTGGAGAACGACCGACCCCCGCAGCACGAGCAAGTGCCCTCATCCGGCATTCCGGAATTTGCATAGCGCTTGTACATACCAACATGGTATGTAGCTCTAAGGTATCTGGTGTTCGAGAAGGACGCGGTTTCTCCATTAGTTTTGATTTGGAGATCGTGTGGGGTGGAAGATGAAGCTTTGTTATGCCAGCAGGAATGGGATATAAGGTGATTGTGATAAATATCTGAGTCTCCACCCTAGATTTAAGCGGTATTGGATGAATTATAAGTCTGGGGGTAACTCCACGTTCAGGAAGCGACTCTACTAGCGAAAAGGGTGATACAAGGCTATTATTCTGCCGAGGCGATGGTAGCTGTATTTCCGAGTTCGGGTTTGGGGCACCAGGATCCGTAGGATCAGAAGTTGTAAGCCACATTGGATCTTGAGATAATTCTCCGAGCGCCGGACCGACACCGAACTCTGCTTCATGATCTGGACAGGGTGAATGATTGTTAAGTATGGCTGACGGTGAAGCCCCGCGGCCGACCGTCATCGTTGAGGACAAAGGGGAGCCCCCTAACGCTCCTCCGGGAGAACCAGGCTTCTGACGCTGCTATGCGATTAGCGTGGAAATGGCACCCGGGCTTGACAGCAGACCTACCATTGCGGATTGGCTCCCTAAGTGATATCTATCGCTGGTTTGCATATGTTTTCGGCTCGAGAAGTCGGGATATGATACCCCGGCACGGTGGTTACCAGTTTCCTGAAAGACATCGGGACTGCTCGCTGCGCTATCGAAATCGAAGTGGTTCTCCATATCCCTATTGCTCATCTCGACACCGGCACTAAATGGGTCGTTTGGCCCACCAACGGAACAACCTGCAAAAATAGGCTCTTCGTCACCCGTTGTAGGCTGGCCAAACAGGTCAGTATCTTCAACCACTCCAGCTTCCTGGGACGAATTTGATGACGATATGCGCTCATGATGCCTTGAAGAATCCGACAGTGAGTCCTGTAAAGAGCTTGTAGGGGACAAAGACGGGGCAGAGGTAGGGTAGCAGTTATCACCATCGTACGGAAAAGGATTTGAGGTTGTCTTTGGCGAAAAATCAGCGGAGGCCATATATGCCGGTGCCTGCGGCAAGCTGTCGAAACCTACAGCTGCGTCAAACATATCATCCAGCACGCTTGAGCTAGCCGGTGTAGCGCCAGGAATGAAGAATTCTAGCTCGTTATCCTGTAGAATTTCCATATTATCCGTCTCGAAAATCATCAGTGAGTCACGGTCTCCGTAAAACACAGAACCCTCATTAAGCCCCATTGCGATACAATATCACGGCGCCGAGGTATGGTAGTTATGTATCCTAGTCTCGCGACCCGCCCATGATCGATATCGCCAAGCAAGAATCGAAAGAGAGTACCGACCAACAGGTAGGCCAAGTTATGATGGATCGGACCCCGGGAACTGGACAAACGAAGGATTAATCGTGCGTGGAACGGGATTCCGTTCAATGCCGTAATAAGGCGCCAGAGGTCGAAGGCGATCGAGGGGGGGGCAAGAGCGGCAGTTTATAGGCAATGCGCAAGCTGGAGGTGATGCGCGGCTGATGAGGTTCACTTTCTAGACTAGCATCCTAGCGGATTACAGTTACGACCACTCCCGGCGGGCCAGCAGAAACCAGACGGGTCGAATTCCCCGAAAACTCTTGGGGAGGTGGCTCTGACCGCCTAGACGGCTATGGGCACCATATCGGGTGGGAATAACCCCACTGTATTTCCCATACGCGCAGGTTGGGATACCACCTACTACGCCAAGTACTGCTATCAGTGCGTACCCCCCGACGACGACGACGGCGCATAGAGCGGAAACCAAAGCTATTTCAACGCTGCCAAACGATGCCCCGTCTTCTTTGCCATACTCCTCGGGCTCCATATACCGGAGGGAGGTAGAGAAGTCTCTCCACTGCATTATATACAAATACGATACGCTCGGGGCGAGCAGTGCTTGATTGACAATACACGTTCGCGGTGATTCATACATCCGGGCTAGCTGCTCTGGTAGCTACCCCCCGAAGTCGCCACCCACCCCGACCCACCACCACGCACCGACGCGCCCATGTCTCGATGGCCGAAGCGCCAGTCAATACTCGAGCCAGTTCAACGAGCACAATCAGCAAAAGCTCACGGCGAATACTGTAACCCCTTTCCGGCCCATTGACGACTACTGCACTCCAGAATAGACAAACAACATTCCAAAATAACTGTGTATCTCTCTCTCAATTTAAAAACAGCCTCACAAATAATAACTCGAAGATGGAATAGAGGACAATAATACGGCAAGTTCGAACTGAGGGGGACGTCAGATTCATAAATTGCCCCAACAAAAAAACATTCGCTAAGAACGCGACAAACTAGATCGAGCCATAGAACGATAATCCAGTAATATCTTTTAACTCTAGCAACGGCGGAAAGAAATACCTTCTTCTTGAAAGTGCAAGAGCTTCTTTATGCATGCAGAGCGACGGAGGTTATTGCGCCCGCGAGGCATTTTGGTGGGTTGTCGTTAACTGGGAGTTGGGCGACATTCTTTAATTAAATCTCTGCAGTGAGCCTCTGAATGTACATGTACATGGGCGGGAAGTAGTTTTTTTGTCGCTTCAGTCACTATGGTTGCCGGGGAAATACATGGAAGGTACAAGTAGAGAGTGTACAAAAAAGTATTTTAACATTTGGTTTTGCGTGCGCCGCCTAAAATTGGGGTGTATCAATTTTGTCCCCACCAGACTTAAGCGAGTATGCGCACTCAAAACCGCCCAAACGCCTTTTTTTTTTTTTATCGCTCTTCTTTTCCAATAAAGGAGCGATTCAACGATTCTGAAAAGATGCATGCATACTAAACCTGGTGATGCGACAAAAACACAACTTTTAGATTGCTTTTCTGACTGCGCGTTGTTGGTGCATATTTTATCGACTTGATTGGTGAGGTGTTCTCCCAAGTGAGAAGCGCCTCGCTTAAGTCATGTGCTGATAGGTGGGTTACATCCAAAGTATGTACAGACACCTCCTATAAGTCTCCGGACACCTTACGCTCGCTAAAGAAGCAAAGTGTCCGGAGACTTATGGAGGGGTCTGTACATCACATGTACATGTAATAACACTCAACATCTATGTGATCTACATGTACCGTGCCAACATTACCCACCCTTGTGACCGTGACTGCCTCCCCGCTGATCTGGTAGACTTACTCCCTAGCATTTCAACCAACAACCACCCTTCTTCCCATCCATGATGCAATCAAAATCCAACGCGATAGCAATGCTTAGCCCGACATCTAGCGCTTCCCCGTC
Organism: Geoglossum cookeanum; assembly: GCA_021527025.2. NCBI lineage: Eukaryota > Fungi > Ascomycota > Geoglossomycetes > Geoglossales > Geoglossaceae > Geoglossum > Geoglossum cookeanum. The sequence continues at coordinate 10,304 of JAJDFF020000251.1, read as the reverse complement.
CACGACATCTCCGTCTGCGCCCATAACTTCTTTGCCTTCTCCACCCACTCCTCTCCCGCCATCAGTGGTTCAAGCTCTCGAAATCATCCGCGCCTGCTATCAAGGACACCCACCGGACGACCAATGGATCAAGATCCACATGGAGGTCAAAGATTACGAGATCCTTCAGCAGCAACTAAGACAAGAAGATCTTTGGGGATACATGGATGATAAGATTAGGTACGTTTATTCAGTTAGGGCTGATTCCCTCGACGTCAAACTGGGCTAATAATCAATAGATACGACTGGAATCCCTTCACTGGCGAGCTGATCTACCGAATGCCAGCCACCGTCCATAACGTTTTCAAATCCTATATTATCGAAGAAATTTACTCCTGGCTTCACTTTCTAACAAATCGCACTGATGCAGACCCCTGTGTTCGCACCCTAGCAGCGGCTATCATCAATTGTGGTTCAGCCCAGATCTTCTACCGTGTTGAGTATGATAGAGAGGAATACGCCGAGCGTTCCCCGGATTCATCATTTTCTCATATTGAGGCCCAATACCCTGGCATCGTGATCGAGACTTCATTCCCGCAAAAGCGCAAGGAACTCCCTAAGCTGGCTTACGATTATATCATAGGTTCTACAACAAATATTTCAACGGTTCTTGGTTTGGATATTGACTACCATGGAACGAAGAAGGCGACGATCTCCATATGGAAACCGAATGAATTTTACGATGAAGATAATGTCCTTAACGTTCAAGTCACCAACGTAATTAATGTAGAGGTTGGTCACAAATCTTCCCACACTCCCGTAATCCCCTCCACTAACCTAGCTTTAGCCTTTCCGCAACGATGACGGAAGCCCTGTGCCAGACCGCGATCTTATTCTCTCCTTCGGTGACTTCGTCCCTGCCAGCATGACTTCCTCCATCACCTCTCCCCTCCCTTCTCTCACAATTCCCTATTCCAAACTTGCAAACTTCCTCCAACTCAGTGAAGCCTTTCAGGAAGTCCAAAACCGGCATGAAGTCGCCTACCGGACACAAAAGTTATCAGAAACGCAAGATAGGGATGTGTTGAGAATCGAGCGCACAGCAAAGAAGGAATAGAGGTTAGTGTATGTATGCAGTACGAATGATATATCATTTGCTTGATGTTATCTAACATGAACGCCTCAGATATATATACAATATATGACAATGCCACGCAAGGTGGCGATGGCGATATGTGAGAACGAGCAGCGTATATGGTGGCAGAAATACCCGAGACTTTCGCATGTGTACAAATGGGAGCCGCCTAAATTGTATTGCCTTTATTTACTGAGCTAGATCGCCAGCGGAAAACTTTTTTGCTTTAGACTTTGAATTTCATTTCCGCGCTGGATCGTGTAGATATAGCTAAAGCTCCATTCTCTAGATACAATACAGAAGCTCAATCGCCTGAAAGATTTTTTTTACATGATACCACGTAAGGTGCCGATAGCGATGCCATCGCCATATTACTAATAGAGGTATCACAATACTTCCAGAATGCCGACTGACCAATTCTAACAGGCTACATCCCATGTGCCGGCCGGCAAGGGTGGCAGCTATAGGCCACCACTAATCCCTGGTAGTGGCAGGCCTTGACCTGCTGGAAGTACAAAGTCAGGGCGATGCCCACTTCGGAAAGAGTTCTCTAACATCAATTCCATGTCTACGTTCTGACCCATTGTCGCCATGCTCGACATGTGCCTTACTTAAAACCATGGTTCTCACAAAACTCCATAGGTGACCAGCATGACCAGAAGAGGCGCCGAGCCCTGGGAGGGAGAGGGCACTTATGTAGAGTGAGAGGCAGGTGTTGTGATATGCCTTGCCGCCGTGGAGGCAATGCCGTGGACACGGCATTGCTACGTGTTGGATATGAGCGGTTGCGAGAGACAGATTGGTAGCTAAGATTGTAGAGTATACGATAGACTTAATTCAATTCGATTCTACTAATTCTAGCTATGAGGCATTGCCTCTACATATAGACGTCTTCCGGGGGGCCTCATGGCTCTGGAGGCCACCACGGCCTGTGAGGCCGCCACGGCTCAGAAGGCCACCATACCTTCGGAGGCCACCACGGCCCAGAAGGTTCATATCACGAACCTTAATGCTCGTGTAGGTCTCAGCTCAGCGCTGGCAATCCCATTGCCGCGTCAATGGTTCGTCACTCATGACGACATCACCATCCAACACTACAAATGTAGTGTTGCTGTGATAACGGCAACAGCGCGAATACAGCATTGGAATCGTCATCGCATATATGCAACGCGGGACAATAGGTGAGACCGGTATAGGTCTCAGGATTGAGATTACGAAGGCTGAAGGCTTCCTAGGCAATGCTAGCGTTGCTCTCTGGACATCTATAACTAGAGGCAGGGACTCATAGTTAGATCAGTAGTCAAGTCAATTGAAGGTTTCTGCTTGCGGTCTAGTACCCTAACTTGTTTATATTGAGATTACATTATGACTGTGCTTTATATCGCCTCCATTCAACTCAAGCGACCGACCAGAATATAGCTGCGCCAACAGCAGGCAAAAGAGCAGATAATAAGGGATAATAAATAAAGAGTAAAAGGTTTAGACAACAAAAACCATTCTTAGACACTGGAGATTTCAGATATGTTAAGCATATGAAAAGGTTGTTAAAAAATATGGAGGTTGGGCAGAAGTTGCCACAATATTTCCTAGGCATTGAATAGGGAATAGTCTAAATTGTATTACTTCTATTCACATGGCACAGTCACTATGAGCATAAAAACTATATTTCTATTTACTTTTCTTTTCATTATGTTCTTATATAATGTAAGGCACTAACAATTGTTACGAGCTGCATTGATCTGAGCCTCCGATTTAGCCTCCACGAGCCGCATGAGCTCATCGCCAGACCTACGAACCTCACGTAAAGCCCTCGAACCTCTACACGAACTTCAACCACACTGCCCAACGAACCTACAGACCAAACGAACCTATGTACAGACCACACCGCGAACCACTACTGCTCGTAGTATAGCCAGCAGGCCCAATTGCAGCTGGCATGGCTCGTGACAATTCACGGCGGGTTCGAGAGCTTCCTCTTCTTATGTATATAAATGCGAGGCCTCCTTCTATACATTCTCTCTTCTTTAGCTTTGAATCATCGAATAAAAGTAGTCCTACCTTGCTTTCCAAGCCCCGGAATCTACGTTCGTGACAATAATGAGGCTCTTAAAAGGAGCCTCTCAGCGATATCAGACTACCCAAACTGCTTCTGGCTGCCAGAAGACTCAATGACATCAGTCCTCCATGACGATAATAAGACTGCAAGCAAGTAACCGCAAGTATCTCCCGCAAATATATGACATCCAGCTTGTCCAGACAAACAACAGAAACATTCCCTACCAGGTAAAGACATTGCTATATATAAGGTACTAACAATGAGGCTCTCAAAAGGAGGTTCTCAGTCACATCGAACTGCCCAAACCACTTACGGCTTCTGTCACGAACTTCCGATCAAAGCCTCTGATCTAGTCTCTATGAGCCGCATCGAGGCGCATGAGCTCATCGCCAGATCCACAAGCCTCGCGCAAAGCTCTTGAACCTCTACATGAACCTCAACCGTACTACCCAACGAACTCACGAACAGATCACATTGTGAACCACTACTGCTTATAGTATAGCTAGTGGGCCCAACCGTAGCTGGCATGGCTTATGACAGTTTGTAGTGGGTTCGAGAGCTCTCTCTTCTTATGTATATAAACGCGAAACCTCCTTCTACACTTTCTCTCTTCTTTAGTTTTGAATCGTCGAATAGAAGTAGTCCTACCTTACTTTCCAAGAGCCCGGAATCTACGTTCATGACAGCTTTCAGAAGACTCAACGACATCAGTCCTCCACAATAACGACAAGATCACAAGCAAGCAACCGCAAGCTTCCCCTGCAAGTATATAATGTCTAGTGCATCCAGACGCATAACGGAAATAGTCCCTATCAGACAAAGACATCGCTATGAAAGCAGCATGCCATAGAGACAATACTACAAAAACAGCAAAAATACCCCATTGATAACATTCCTGTTACTAGTGTCACGAACGTAGGTTCAGGGCACTTGGAAAGCAAGGTAGGACTACTTCTATTCGACAATTCAAAGCTAAAGAAGAGAGAAGGTATAGAAGGAGGCCTCGCGTTTATAAACATAAGAAGAGGAAGCTCTCGAACCCACTGTGAATTGTCACGAGCCATGCCAGCCGTGGTTGGGCCTGCTGGCTATACTACGAGCGGTAGTAGTTTGTGGTTGGTCTGTTCGTAGGTTTGTTAGACAGCGTGATTGAGGTCCACATATAGGTTCAAGGGCTTTGCGTGAGGTTCGTGGGTTTGGAGATGAGCTCATGCGGCTCAATGCAGATCGTGGAGGCTAGGTTGGAGGCGATCGGGGGCTCAGATCGGAGGTTCGTAATATTGGGCAGAGCTTGCTCGGAGATCTATGGGTTTTACATCATGGTTAAGGCCCATGTAGAGGTTCAAGGGCTTTGTGCGAGGTTTGTAGGTCCGTTGATGAGCTTATGTGGCTCAGTGAGGCTCATGGAGGCAAGATCAGAGGCTCATAACAGCCGCATAAGCTCATAGCCAGACTTACGAACCTCATGCAAGCTGTAAGAGTCACCTCCTGCAGGGACCCCTAGGGTGGTTATTGCAGTGTGACGTTGCCTGACTGGCTTAGTTGCTGATGGTACGACGGTGAGTCGACATAGACATATGTAGACTTGGTCGGAGCGCCGGGTTCTACTGAGGGTCGCTGACGACCCACTGTGTAAGCTACAGGTGGATACGATGTCAGAAGGCAAGAGGATCGATTCTAGTATGTAGAAGAACTGATTGCTGGCCTCCTTCTGAGACTTAGCCGATCGACTAAATACAGTAATGGAAGCCACACAGAGTTACCCTGCTGCATAGCATTCCTGCAGCCACCGCAGGCTCCTGACACAAGCCCTTGAACTGCTACATGAAGCTCAACTACATTACATGACATTTTGAATAGAAAAGTATAATAACATGAGAAATGTTTTATAATATCATAATGTCAGAGCTATTTTTTATCTATGAGAAAGCAAAAATTGATTCAACATTATATATTAAGTATCTTTTGAATCCCATTTTAATTCCTTTTAAGCATTTAATATATGAGGGAAAAAAGTTGAGCAGTAATAATAAAAGGATAGAATACTAGGACACAAAAAGTTTATCAAAGTATGATGAATTTTGAATAATATAGAGATATTACAATAGTTACTTCAACCACCACACTCAAATCTGATTGAAGTAATTTGGGAGGATATGGAAGTAAAATTGGGTATGATATTTGGATGAACTTAAAATCTTGATAAGTATTAGCAACAATATTGCCAAATTAATAAGACAAATAAAATAAAAAACAAGACTTTCTAGTCTTATTTCAAAATTGAAAGCATATCTTGATGCTGTTGTTACAAATACATATTACAAATATAGCTTAATCTAGTTCATGAGTATCCTTACAAGTCTCATGAGCTTATTACATAACTCGTGACCTTTTGTACAAGCAGTCTCTAAACCAAAACTCTTCATACAAACCCTGCAATATACCACTTATACTTGCCAAACTAAGTAAGAGAATACTATAGAGCTTATTAAATATACCAAATTGGTGAAATAGAGTATGTCAACTCTGTGGAATATGAGGAGAAGCCCAAGAGGTATTTTTCCATATATATAAGCCTAATATCTTCTTATGATCCTCTTCTCTTTTTTAGCTTTGAATTGTCAAATAAAAGTAGTCATATCTCACTTTCCAAGTACCTAAAATCTATGTTTGTGACAGCTGTTATCTTAATTAAGGACATTACAATACCTTATTAAATTATTTTTAAAATATATAGTATTTTTAATGAAATGCAACTGTAAAATACTTATTATTGATGAGCTTCTTATCATTGATAGAGTATGTGAGGTAAAGACTCTTTTATTACCTACCAAAAAACCCTAACACCATTTGAGTATCAGGATGGGGGTAGGCAGAGACTTTCATCTTCATCCTAAGTAGTACACTGCTCATCAAGTCTGCTGTTTGATAAGCAGCATATAAAATTTATATTAGAAAGTTAATGTATATTGAATCACTCAGACACATCCAAGAGAATGCTTCTATTCTAGTTCAGGTCTTACAATAAATACAGGGTTAGTGCTGCTACTACCCCTCAGAGTGTCTTGTGGTGCCACACTGTAAGGAGTAGTCTCCTGGGAACTTTGTGGAAGTATGACACTGGCCAGTCGCCAGGGGTGTGTTCTAGTGGCTAGAGGCTACAATCATGCCTATGCTTGGGGTTGGCTGGCTAAGGGGTCAGGGACATGTCAGGGCATGATATAGAATTGGTTTAGTGATGCAGAACTTAGGCAGAGGCTAGATTTTAATGGCTTGGAGAACAGATCGCTGGCCTTGCTGCTGAGGCCAGCAAGATGACTATCTACAGAATGCAGCTTGGCAACCCCCTTGGGTTACCCTACATGCCAACCTGCCAGCATGAGCATAAATAGCCTGTGGGCCATTACACACACCCAACTTGCATATGGCAGGGTAATGGCAGGGTAACTCAATGTGGTCCCAACAGTAAAGCTGTACAAAAAGGGTACTAATATTGATTTAGAAATACACCTATCATACTCAAAGTGAAACTAAATCATACATAAGAGAGACGGGAAATTTTATAATCTAATGTACATATTATTAGACTGTTCAAAGCAATTTTATATTATATACTAGTGTACCGGAGCCACAAGAGCTCAGACTGCAGAATGAGCCTTACTTGCATTGCCAAGGTTTGCAGCTCCCAAACTCCTTAAGAGACTGACAAGGATGCTTCTTACAACCTCATCAGTCAACACATCTATTGTATATAGACAACTATTAGAATAGTCTGACTGTCTATAACTGCAAACCTCAAACACATATATGAACCACTAGTTTGTGACCTTGCCAAGGCAACCATGTGACCAATATCTAGTACCAGCGCCTGTGATCACTCACTCAGGCCCTAATAACTAGGTTAAGTAAATACACTAGTAAAGATTTTTGCTTGATTGCTTGAAGTGAACACCCTCATATGTGTTTGTATTCCTGTGTAGGAGAGTGCCTGTGACACTCACCAGTGGGATTGTGCTTACCAAACCATCACTCCTTACTGTCCTACTGATACACCTCTTGTTACCCTGCATTTTCTACATTCATTTTATCTCTTAACTGTGGGTAACCCTATAGCTTAAATGTTAGGTACCTAGACTTTAGAGACAGTAGAGTATAGCTAGTCAAGTAAATACACTGGTATGCTTGATCACTTGAAGTCAACACTCTCATATACCCTCCAGGTGGTGTTTAGTCAGGACTTTGCAGAAAAGAGTTCCAGAGTTGTTTTCACTTTTCAAAAATATTATTTTTGTATAGTAATTGCTAAAACCCGTCCATCTCTCATACAATAGCCATGTCAGAAAGGGAGTCAAGTTGCTTACTTAGAGAAAAAGACAAAAGAAAACATTAGGCAACTTCTTTAACTAGAGTTCAGGCATGAATAAATTTTTCTTAGGCTTCCTAGATATGCTTAGAGAATTATTCTTAGGCACTATAGTGAATTACTTAGGTATACCTAAAGAATTACTCTTAGGCATTAGAGGCAGTAAGGAGTGATGGTGTGGAAGCACAAATACACTAGTGAGTGTCATAGGTACCATCTTTAGGCACTCTCACCCTAGCTACCCTCCTGGTGACATGGGCACCCCTCTCTAACTCCTTGAGTGTCACAGGCACTTACTTCAGGCACTATCAACCTACCAGGCCTACCATTAGGGTTGAAATTTCAACACATAGAACATATATTTAAGTGTTTTAACAACCTTTGAAATAGGGTTTGGACGGGCTTTATTTAGGGTGTTGGTTTGTCCACCTTGCCTGCTTGCGTGGCCCACCCATTTTGCATGGCCCACCCATCCTGTGCGGCCCACCCTACTTAAGTGGCCACACTTTTTCAATGCATAGAATTTCATAAATTTGTACATATGGATACTGTGAATTGTATAACATTACTCATAGGAAAAATTTTTCTCATCAGTCCAACCACCGACAATGTCTACTCTTAATCTATTACAACCACTTGAGGGAGTATATCCTATATTCAATATCTTACTTTCTAATCTTCAAGATTATGCTAAAGATCATGAATATGCAGTTTCTGCTGGCTGAAGTACCAGATGCCATGATGGTACCATATATGTACAGGATATGTTCAATGCGTTAAGAGTGGAAGACCTCATGATCGAGTTACCGACTGTCAAAAGTCTTTTATAAGTCAGAAAATAGAATGTCCCTTCAAATGCCATGTACAATATGTTGAAGGAAAAGAAGAAGAAGATGAGAGTTGGAAATTGATGGTAATGAATGTGTCATATAACTACAATGCTAACAATCCAATTGCATATTATTAATACTGGAAGTTTACAACTTCAGTACAAAATCGTGTTGCAGCTATGACTAAAGCAGGTATTGCTCTAAAAGAAATAGCTTCTTCACTTTCTATTGAGTTTCCAAATCAATTGTGGACTATGCAAGATATTTATAACTTGCGTCAAGAATTGAAATCAGAATTGCTGCAAGGCAAATCTCCAATGGAAACGATGCTTCATGACTTGGAGATTAATAAGTATGAATTACCATTCAAATGCTGATGGACATATTATGAATCTTTTTTTTGCTCATACTGATTGATTACTTCTCTTAAAACAATACCTGGAACTTCTTTTAATGGATTGAACATTTAAAACCAATCATTTTAATATGCCACTTCTAGATATTCTTGGCTGTATAGGACTTAATCATTTCTTTTTTGTTGCCTTTGTTTTTCTTGCTGGAAAAACAGAAAAAGATTATAATTCTGCCCTACAAATGCTTTTTGAAGTGATGAGTATACATGAAATTTCATGTCCAGAAGTCATTGTGACAGATAAGGATCAAGGTCTGATGAATGCAATTATGAATGTATTTTCCAAAACTGCTAATCTCCTTTGTGGTTGGCATATTTACAAGAATGTTCTCTCTCATGCTCATAATCTCAAATTGTATGAAAGGGGTGGGAAGGAAGAAACCTTGTTCATGAGTCAATGGCTAGAAATAGTTACTTCCAAAACAGTAACAGAATATGAAAAGAAGTAAATTGAATATCAGAAGAGATGGAAAAATCACTAACAATAGTTAAGATATTTATTGAAAACATGTCTTGATGAACATAAGCAGCGATTTGTTGACTGCTGGACTGATCAACATTTACATTTTAGCAATCGAGAAACATCCTGCGCTGAAGGAGTACATTCAATTATCAAAAGATATCTTCAAGTATCAACTAAAGATCTTCAAGGAGTTTTTACAAAGTTATCTCTGATGTTAGCGAACTAACATCAGGAGCATCAGGCTGCAGTTTCCATGGCACGAAATCGCATACCTCAATCCTTCTGAAACCCACTTTTCTATGCCCTAATTGGACATATTACATATACCATTTGCACTATGGTGAGCCTTTGATTAAAAGCAGATTCTAAATCAACCATCTCTTCATCTCAACCATATAGTCAAAATCATATTGACTCAATGGGTATTCCATGTTACCACATTATGAAGGAAAAAATATCTCAGAACCGGGTTTTATATTAGCAAGACTTTCATCCACATTGGTTCTTTAATCGGCCTCTAGAAGATAGTGAGTCACAAACACCAATTCTTGATCCACTTGTTGTATGTACAAAAGGACGAACTCAAGATTCAGTAAACCAACAGCCTAAATCATCAACATCTTGCATTCCTTCTTAGTTTGAACAATCGCTTCCATTGAGTTCTATTCCACAACAGCCAAAGTCAAGAAAGCATACAAGAACAGGTCGGAAAAAACTAAAGAGTTAGAATCAGAGAAAGAGTAGGAAAAAGAAAAGAATACAGAGACTGAATCCCATGACTTGTCTGAAGATGAGTTAACACATCATGAATTGGTACGACTGGTTGCATCTCGAGAAGCAGCAGAACCATTATGGACACAAGAGCCAGAGTTTACTGGTATGACAAGAACAACACATATATTTGCTGCAACAAAGGGCAATAAAAAGGCATGTTGATAATTATCTCATAAGGGGATGAAACAATCTGACTTGGGAATTAGAAATAAAAAATTTATTGGTATGTTTTTGGGAACTCTGGTATTGTGTATTCAAAAGGTAAGAATCTAATCGTAACTCAATATCAAGT
>JAJDFF020000250.1:0-49033 GCA_021527025.2 Geoglossum cookeanum | reverse complement strand
ATGTCGGTCACGTGCCGCCGGCGTACCGCCTGCGGCCCTCAGCCATCTGGCGTTTGCCATATGAGCGACCTTTACAATTCTGGGCACTTGGAAAGCAAGTTAGGACTACTTCTATTCGACAATTCAAAGCTAAAGAGAAGAAGAGGTTCAGAAGGAGACCTTAGGTTTATATATATATGTAGAAGAATGGCTCTCGGACTTTTAATTCGGATGCCTTAAGCCAGACGATGTCACAGTGCTTGGATCCGCAGAATAATGACAAGCAGTTAGGCTCGCAGTGAGGTTGGGCTTGAGTTCGAGTCGGCTAGCTATGCTATTCATAGTAAAGGCTTGCGGCGAGGCTCGTGGATGGGCCTATGTATCGTCGCGTACAGCTAAGGCTTGCATAGAGGCTTGCGAGCTTGTACGAAGCTCGTGAGCCTCACAATAAGTTCATGAAGCTTGTAACACTCATGAGGCTTGTAACAAGCCTCAGGAGGAGGCCAGCAATTAGTTTTTCTACATACTAGAATTAATACTCTTACTTTCCAATATTGCATCTACCTGTAGCTTACCCATTGAGTCATCAGTGACCCTCAGTAGAACCTGGCGTTCCGGATAAGTCTATATATATCTATATCAACTTGCTACTATGCCAATAGTGCCCAAGCTAGTCGGGCAGTGTCACACTACTATAACCACCTTAGGGATCCCTGTAGAAGGCAACCCTTACATGATGTTAGAAGGCAAGAGAATCGATTCTAGTATGTAAAAAAACTGATTACTAGCATCCTCCTAAGGCTTAGTTGATCAACTAAATATAGTAATAGAAACCACATAGAGTTATCTTGCTATGTAGCATTCTTGTGGCTAGTATAGGATCCTAATAACGTAGACCTCAACCATGCTTACTGCTCAACAAACCTACGAATGAGCCTCATCGCAAACTATTACTATTCGTAGCATAGCTAACAAACCCAACTGCGGCTGGTATGGCTTGAGACATTTGTGATAGATTCGAGAGCTTTTTCTTCTTATATATATAAATATAAGGTCTCCTTCTACATCTTTTTTTTTTCTTAGCTTTGAATTATCGAATAGAAGTAGTCTTATCTTGCTTTTCAAGCTCTGAAATCTATATTCGTGATACCTTAGTCTTTGCTGACAAAGCCTTTTATAAGATAGATTCACTTGAAAAATTCTGGTATCATCAGATTCCAGAAGGCGAAGAAGCTCTGATTCTTCAATAAAGAGACTCTGTAAAGGATTTATCGATCCTTCATAATGCTATATTAGAGAAAGGAGTTTCAGAAGAGTTATTACCCAATGCTACATTCAAACATATTGTTCGATTAGTATGATAAAAAAATAGAAGGGTAAGAAATTAACCTTTATTATATTGAATTAAGGATAATGTCTATATAACATACTATTGTAGGTATGCTAAGGTACTGCCTCATGTGATTGAAATAGTTCTAGCAGTATGGTGAACGTTTAAGGTAGTTTGTTTATCAATTTGTCAGCATCGCTGTAACGGCCATACAAGAGCTCGGACCGCGGAGCGAGCCATGCTCGCACCGCCAAGGTTCACGGCTCGCGAACCCCTATTAGAGACCAACGAGGATGCCTCTTGCAACCTCATCGGTCAATACACATATTGTACCTAGAACACCATTAGTATAGAATAATACCCACGTCACTGTATGTACGAACCACGAACCTACACGAACCGTACAGTTCGTAGTATCGAGTAGATGCCCGTCCACCATACACCGGCCCGAGTACCTGCGACCACCCGTCTAGACTCTGACAATCGCCACTAAGGTGGCGATATTACTCAGCTGTTTATAAGAGATACTGACAACTCCAGTAGTAAGTAGAATTAATTCAAGTTGCTCATTATCTAATATACTCTATTAACTACTATGTATCTGTATCCTCACCACTATTGTGATGGTTGACCTCCAATATATATATAAGGATCAAAGAGTAACTCATATATATCATTATTGACAGAGAAAACATGCAAAAATTTTTGACTGTTTGTAGTCAGAGTTGATGTACTGCTTTTAGTACTTCACTTAGTTTATTAAAGAAAAGTAGAGTATCTACTATAAGTAGTATCTCAATTTAATTGATTCAAGAGGCTGCGGATCAATCATTTACTGTCATACTCTTATCCGTCCTGAGTATTGTTCATTTTGCTTGGGAAATGAGACACTTTCTATAGATGAGAGGCTACAGGCATGGACATAGGATACTGGCTTAATGATGCATCTTAAGAAGCATATCACCAAGGCTAAATGGCCATCTGCTTGTCCACATCTTTTTTGCAGCCTATAGCTGCAAGATAAGATATCATTTTAATATTATTTAAGTGATGATCATAACCTTTGTAGAGTCAACAAGAAGGGTTAAAAGCGATGCTGAGAAGTTATCTTCTTCAAGAGTAATAATAATTGCCAAGTTAAAAAGAAGTAGAAATCAACATGACTCAAAGAAATCGATACTCGAAAATAGCTCATTATGTTTACGGATTTTACTGTATCTCCGATGTTAATATTACCAACTACCATAAAGGGCTATAGTGACACTGAATGTCTTGTAGTACCAGACTTAACCCACACTAGTTCTTTTTTTTCTGACAGCATAATGTCTTGTCCAATGGGAAATTCTGCATCTACAAGAGGCTATTGCGACATAGATGATTTTCTGAGCCAACTGGACTTCCAAGTCACGAAGGTGTTGAGAAAATGAGCTAGCCATCACAAAATAAACAAGAGCCTTAAGGTAGCATGTCTTGGTAATGCATATTAGGATGCTAATTAAACTGTGAAGTGTTAGGGGAGATACACTACAGAAATTTCAGTTTTGCAAGGATCTGCAACATTGGTGCTATGCGTCCTCCATCTAAATATCCCTATTATTATCAACATTCTGCTAGCCATCATTATCAGATTCCTCCTTATATCTACTCCCATCTGCCTTGATCCTTGCATATATAAAGTCTTGCTCTAACTCATCAAAAACCAAATTACGCCTTGCAATGTTACTATGTATCCCCTTTTTTCCTATGTTAACAAAAGCGAAAAAGACCTCTATTGTATCGCTGATGCCTATAGCCTTGAGGCAGCCAAAGATTCTGTCCGTATAGCCTTGTGAATAGATCGCCTACATATTGGAAAGGCTGTTGTCAGTGCTGTGTGTAAAGGTCGCTCATATGGCAAACGCCAGATGGCTGAGGGCCGCAGGCGGTACGCCGGCGGCACGTGACCGACATGTATTTAGCCTCATCGCTGGCAGCCCTTTGGGGGTCAGCGATTAGTTCTTATTAAGAAGTCATCAAGAAGTCACCTTAACCTCGTCTCTCATCGCTAGAAACCTAGCCGGCGCTCCTACGGATCGCCTGTGGCACCCTGACGGCGCAGCTAACTGCCTGCCCATTGATTCATTGCCTACGAGACGTCTATATACACTGCGACCGGCACACTACCGGTACCACGACGAGACGCCTACGGAGAGGCGTCTCAGCACCCCTTACACTGTGCGAGACTTGGACATAGGTCACGGTACCAAGGTTGATGTTCATGTTGAAGAGTAAGAACAAAATAGGATTTGATATTTCTTTTAAGGTATATTCAGTATTTTGGTGGATGGGGAGTTTTTTAAACGACTGTGGTAGTCTGGTGCATTAGTAGCAGGTCATCGAAGGTATATTTAGTACTTTGGTAGATAGGAGGCTTCTTATCTAACTTCCTAGGACTCTAGCATGTTGGTGACTAGGCGAATTGTTCATGAAAGATATGATTAAGTATGATAGCATTCATTTGATTCTTGTCTTGAATCAAGATGGCTTGACATTCTGATGGATTGAATGGCTTCTCATCACTGCCGAAATATATGAAAATAAGCTAGTCAAATGTCGAGTTATTTGGACTCAACTGTATTACAGTACTGCATTGTAATAAATTATGGTATGAATTCATGATAGTACTACTGGTAGGATGATTTGCATGATTAGATGTAAAGTGAGTAAAGTTTATTTTGGCCTGAAGTATTCAGGTATTTATTTCTAAAATCATTTGATGATGATCTTCTACATATAATGCCATCAAGAATTTTTCAATCATGAATGTTAGCATGTGATTTAGATCTATCTAGTTTAAATTTTCCAGAATGGTGGCAGAGTGCCTAATCAAGTCATGTATAAGAATTAGCATAAGGCATGCAAATCATTCTCCTTTGAGTTCCTTCTCTATCAGTCCCTGCTAAAAAAGGCTTCTGGTAAGCATCTTAATACTATTGAGCCAGTTCCCCTTGCAAAGGTACTCCATTGTTGATTTCGCTAGAATGAGCTCTAATGGCGTTACTATATGTAAGTTCTCTATAGGCTAGTATATAGAAATAACTACTCGCATAAAAGCGCCAACAGTAGTCCTGACTAGAGGGAGTGACAAACTGTTCTCCAAGCAGGGGTTCAACAAGAAGCAAAAAGAGAATGTAGCAAAAACATGGTTTTAGTTTTAGGGATTGTATTTCATCTTTGCCCTACTACCAATTAGCTTCAATCTGGCTATACTGTACATATACTGAGGATTAGAATATGCATATCAAAGGTATCTGCCAAACATTGCCATATGTTCTAGTCATGAAAATTCTACTATTGGCTTGGCAAGTTTGATCTTTCTCAAGGCTAATTCTTGCATCCTCGATCTGTCTTTAATGTCAAGCGGAAATACTACAAAGGCAGGGAAGACTCTCAGCTTTTTGTTATCATTTAGTTAGGCAAATCGAGCAGATAACTTGTTTGAGTAATTGAAAACTTCATCTTCATTAGCTGGTATCGGATAGTCTACAGGTAGAATTTTTTCCACTTTGGATTCCATGAAGAGGAAAAAAAACCATAGAGGATAATTTTTAAGGAGGCTGCACATCAAATTGAGGGTGATATAACATCTAGAATCTAGCTTGAATGAACCGATAAGAGAGAACAAGCTTGCAGCTTTATCAAACATAATCACCAGTAAGTAATCATTAGATTGGTTCATATGACAAAACTCTTTCAGGTTGCCTATCAACCTTTCAACAACATTTAGAAGCTCTTTGATGTGTTTAAAGTATTTTATGGCCCTGCAAACAGCTGATACTTCTTCATTATTGAAAAGTTTCTTTCATTCCTGGTCCCCCGTCAACCATATAGCGATTGTAGATGCTTCTTATACCACTGCCTCATAGAAGCTGATATGCTTCTGGAATCTTGTATCTACCGTTTCATCAATATTGAGTGGTTCTATCTCCTTATACTTGATATGCGCAAGTTATTTGAGGATCATCTCAATATAGTTTTGTCCCTCAACCCATATATTTGTAAGGAGTGGTCTCTTAGAGACTTCGTGGCATTGTGATGCTAACTAGTTGCTGGGGGTACGTCCGACAACTAGAGGCTGCAATTGGGCCTATGTTTAGATATGGTTGGCTAGGGGGGTTAGGTCCACATTGGGTCACGATATGGGAGTGGTTACAGAATGTGGAATATAGGCAGAAGCTAGATTCTAATAGCTAAAAGAACTGATCGCTGGCCTCGCTTCTGAGACTAGCAAAATGACTATCTACAAAATGCAGCTCAATAACCCTCTTGGGTTACCTTATGTGCCAACCTGTTGATATGAGCATATATAGTCCATATGCTATTACAACATTGACTGTTGAATCAGAAAACATTCGAAATAATAAGAAAAAGCCATAATTTACTCACAAATCTTGAAACTGTCCTTGAGTATTCCAAACATAACACTGTGGTTCTATATGATGGCTGCTCTTGCAAGCTTAGCTGCCTCTGAACTAGCCTTCTTTAAGGGCGAATTGAGAATCTTGGTGAGTAGATCACTTAATATTGGCTTGTGCATAAAAGCCTGGATTTGACCATCAGTAGGATGATAGCTAATACTCTCTTTGTAAATTATGAAATGCATCATTAGGCAAGTAGTGCTAAAGATATTTGTCAGTCTTGATTTGCCTATACCACTACTCTGGACAAATACTAATGTCTTTACATAATATTGTGGCAATGACCCACTGATATAGTTTTTCATCTGCTATTGGAGATCGATTAAAGAATCCTTGAAAATTTCCCATTCCAATCACTATGTAGGTCATGGAGGAAAGGAGTACTGTGGAGAGTATTGGGGCCGATGGGTAGGGTGTTCAATGCTCTCGTTCGTGTCACTCCATGCTACGGAAAAACGAGCAGCAGTAAGGTAGGTAAGCTACCCGAGCCAAGAATTCTAACTAATCGCCCGGCTCAGATTCTGCCTCCACAGTACTCAGTGAGCTAGGAAAGATGCTTTTGCTTCGTAGTGATGGGGTCTTAGGTGTTATGAGCAATGTTACAAGCCTCCAATCTGAGCCTTTGATCTAGTCTCTATAAGCCTCACCAAGCCGCATAAGCTCATCGCCAGATCCATAAACCTCATGCAAAGCCCCTGAATCTCCACATGGGCTTTAACCATGATACAAGACTCTACGCGAACCTCAACTAGGCTTACTGCCCAACAGACTTATAAATGGGCCACATCGCGAGCTACTATCATTTGTAGTATAGCTAACAAGCTTAACTACGGCTAAAATGGCTTGTGACAGTTTGCAGCAGGTTCAAGAGCTCTTTTTTCTTATGTAGATAAATGCAAAGTCACCTTGTAAGAACTGTGGCGCAGGTCTTGGAGATATATAGTAGTGTGACGACTTATAGTAACAATAGAATAGCTCTAGCATGGCGCAATCGTAGTATGTTTGTAGAGGCAATGTGATTATCACGGTAGTAAAGAAGCAATTAGTAGAAGTGCTCTCAGTATTGTGGCTTAGAAGAAGAACTAATCGCTGCATATTCTACTATGGGCAGCGGGCTGCTTATGTTGGAAATGAGTGGTTGTGAGAGACAGATTAAGCAGTAGCTAAGGTTGTAGAGTATACGATAGACTTAATTCAATTCAATTCTACTAATTCTAGTTATGAGGCATTGCCTCTACATATAGATGTCCTTTGGAGGACCTCATGGCTCTGGAGGCCACCACGGCCTGTGAGGCCGCCATGGCTCAGAAGCCCACTATACCTTCAGAGGCCACCACGGCCCAGAAAGTTCATATCATGAACCTTAATGCTTGTGTAGGTCTCAACTTAGCGCTGGCAATCTTATTGCCGTATCAATAGTTTATTGCTTATGACGACATTACTATCCAACAGCTTAAATATATGGTTTCGCAAGCTCTATGCCGGTTATCTTACCTTATAGCTATATACCCATTGTCCTGACTTCTGCTGATAATAGTGATGTCATCAATGGGGTATTTCTGCTGTCTTCGTAGCATTGTCTCTGTGGCATGCTGCTTTCGTAGCAACATCCTTGTCCGATAGGGACTGTTTCCATCATGTCTGAATGCACTGGACGTTATATGCTTGCAGGGGATGCTTGCGGCTGCTTGCTTGTAGTCTCATCATTATTGCGGAGGACTGACGTCGTTGAGTCTTCTGGAAATCATGAGTGGTTTGGGCAATGTGACGCGGTTGATAGCCTCCTCTTGGAAGCCTCATTGTTAGTGCTTTACACTCTTTCTACATTGTCATGAATGCTGTGATCTACGGATCCACGCACTGCTATCCGACGATAGGGTTCACCTTACATATCTGTGATTACATGTTGACTAAGCGGTCATAGTAATAAGCGTGGTCCCATACGGACCCACTTCCAATCTTTAGTTTAGTATCGTTGAATAAAAGGCACCTCATACTCTGCTTTCCAAGTCACAGATTGTGCTCTCATAACATACATCTCCTCTTCTCTTTAGCTTTGAATTGTCAAATAGAAGTAGCCTTATCTTACTTTTCAAGCACTTGGAATATATGTTGGTAACAACAACTATGTTGCAACCATAGCAGCATAAACCTTTCGAGCTCTGACAGCAATTACAGCAGCATATGACTTTGAGGCATGCTAATATGATATAGTGAGCATTTTTATAAATAGTTATCTGGATGAGGTTATTTATATTGAATGCCCCAATGGTTTTAAAGAGAAGGATATATGTCTACTATTGCTTAAAGTACTATATAGGCTATAGCAATCACCATAATTATGGCTATAGGACATCACAAGTATATTGAACAAGCTTGGACTGACACAAACTCATGAAGAGTCCTGTTTGTTTACAGGCCATGGATTGCTCATATTCTTCTATATGGATAACATTGTGACTCTATACAGAAAGGAGCATGAACAGACTTTTGAAAACTTTATTGGAAAATTGATAAAGTACTATGAACTTTGCAATATGGGCGACTTGAGCTAGTTTCTGGGTATACGAGTCATCTATGACCGTACTCAAAAGAAAATCTGGCTATGCCAGGACTCTTATATCAAAAAGATTGCAATGATGTTCCACTTGGATAACAGATGCCCAGTATTTACCCCTATGATAATAAAAAACCTAATACCTTATGACAGAAAAGTAACACTACAGGACATTCATATCTACCAGAGAAAAACAGGATCAATCCTATACTCTGCCATAATGATAAGGCCGAATATTGCATGAACAGCTTTTAAGCTATGCAAACTTTTACAGAATCCATTATCAACACATCAGTATGCAGCTGATTAAGTAATCATGTATCTGAACACGACATATAGTAAAGCTATTGAATTCTCAGTGAAACATTCCAAGCAAATATTTATGTATGCTAGCGACACAGCATATACTGACAATATACCATCTCATCATAGTACAAAAGGATATCTATTTAGCCATTTTGAAGAACCAATTGATTGGAGATTTACCAAGCAAAAGACAGTTACAACATCTAGCATAGAGTCGGAACTACTTGCTATGATGCATATGGCAAAAGAGCTTGCATAGTGGAAATGCTTCTTTAAGTCTATTGATTTTGATTCAGAACATAACTTAAAGATCTATGGCGACAACAAGTAGGCCATTTAAATTCTGACTAACCCGACACTGCAATTCTCAACAAAGCTACGACATATTGATATATCACAGAACTGGCTTAGACAGGAGGTTCAAGCACAAAGATTAGCAATCAAGTGGGTTCGGACAACTGACATGTCTGCGGACGGCCTTACCAAGATACTGCCTTGCCAGAAATAGGAAACATTCATTCAGCAGCTTAGATTGGTGGATATTGCTCATTTACTATCCGAGATTGCAGCAAAGAAACCATGATGATGCTACAGCTTGTCATGGCACGCTACGAGCTGGGGGGGTATGTGAGAACGGATACTATATGTCATAATAGATTTCCTAACAACTTCCCACCCTACCAAATATGTGTCACCTAAATTGTATAACAACTATTTGATCATATGGACTCTCTAGCAGCGCAAATTTTCTTTATATTAGTTTCAGGCTTGTACATACTCATAACACTCAATATATGGGCTTCGCTTGTTCAGTAGTTGATATAATCAATCCTCTTTACCATATGTTCTATACTATCCTCATCTATCTGCTATGTGATATTGGGATTTGCGCCTATTATGGTCATCACCATCCTGAAACATCTTCCCGTTCCTGGTGATTCGCCAGCGACTTGACTGTTGATTTAATACCTTCCAAGGTAGAGAAGGTTTGTGTTGTGGTCAGGTTGTTCTGGATTAATATGGCGTGGCGCTGTGTATTAGCTTCGCATTGGTAAAAAGCTTCCTTTGAGGTGTCCTGTTTCTATGGTAAATTTCACCAGCTAGGGAAGCTAGCTATTTCCTAATCGGCAAGTTCCACGACCTTGTCATAGTCGACCATGCAGTTGAACTTGTTAAAGTTGCTATGCGTAAAACTGATATTGAGGTCAGTCTTAGTGTATGTGATGAGGATATCTTCTTTAAGGCAACGGGATACAGCCATAGGTGAAGATGTTGAGATCCTGGACGACATGGTAATAAGTCCCGGCGTTTATCAGTGGATTTGATAATGTGCAACTAACAAAGCAACTTTCGTACCTGCTGTTCAAGAATTCCTTTTAACCCTGTGATGGGTATGTGTTGAGCAATGCCTTACCGTTGTCATAAGTGTTATGGCATAGCCATAGCATATAGCTCAAGCATAAAGGAGAAGCAATTTGGAGGCGGCTTGGGTTCGACACATATGGGTTTATGATGAAATTGGAGAATGTCATGGTTAGGGGTCCACGTGACCCACAATGGTCACGACTCAGATAGTTTTCCTTCGTAGTTAGAACACATACAATACAATCACTTCTTCTTCTTCCAATCAAGTAGTCCTTCTTCCGCGAGCAACCACCCGTACCTACCTCCAACAGTTATGAGCCCGGCTTGCTCTTAAAGGACCTACTTATCGACTTGTACACGTTGCAACGTGGACATTACTCTACACAGCATTTTCTGCTTCGCGTCTCTCACTTCTGTGTCAACGCAATTGACAAAGCGCGGACACCACGCTGCGAGACCTCTCTGATTGCTCCATTAGTCTATTACCTCTGCTGATTAACGTACGTCATTAACAATGGCTACAGAATCCGATCCTGCTGTGACGCGGGTCACTGTCATCCTTGATACTCCGAACGATTGGCCTAGCTGGCTGTTCATCCGCAAAGACTCCTGTCGTCGCCACGAACTATGGCAATACGTCGATCCTGATACCCCGAAAGATCAACTTCCCAAGCTCACTGCACCGTCTGAGCCTCAATATAAAGACTACAATGCCAATGCTACTAGGCTTGCAGATCTCTCAACCGATGATCGTAGTTCTTACCGGTGGGACTACGAGCGCTATGAGCGTCTACTAGTTACACACAACAAGAAAGTTCAGGCCTTAGCCGACTTTACCCTCGAAATCAGCAAAACGGTATCGAAACGCCGTTTATACCTTATACAAGACTGTGAGACTGCCTATGACCGGCTTGTTATCCTCAAGAAGCACTTAGCACCGGATGTGGCCACACGCCGCCACGAGCTTACGGCACAGTATAATGCCCTCAAAACAGCTCCACGAGCTATCAAGAAGATTGAGCAATGGCTCACGGACTGGGTACGGATTACGGCGATGGGTAAGGCCATCAAGCTTCCAGAGACGGAAGGAATACGCCCTCAGGAGGACTTTCTAGTTGCGTGCAAGGATCTAGACAGTGAATATGCCACAACCTGTCTTCGTGACGTTTATCGAGCAGAGAACTCCGGAACTACCAGTCAATTGCCATCCCTCGAGGACTACGTTTCTGAGTTCACCAATTTCCTGCGTCGAAACAAGCCTCACTCGACTGGTCTATCTGCGAACGCAGCAGAATTGGAGGCTGCTAAATCTGCTAACACCCTGACCGCAGTAGGCAGTACCCGTGCCATTCCTACGTGCCTTTGCGGAGACAAACACTACTACGCGGACTGCTATATCATCAACAATAAGCATCCAAAGCGACCAAGAGGCTATAAGCCATCGCCCGAAAAGCTCAAAAAGGTCATAGAGGCTCGCAAGGATGCCAAGATTGAACAGCGCATCCAGGTAGCACTCGAAAAACGGGCAAGGTATGCGGCAAAGACCTCGGCGACCTCCTCTGGACCTATCCAACTTGATGATGGGCAGCCGCCCGCTGGTAATAGCTCATTCGTACTAAGCATCGGAGCCAGACTTGATGGACCGCTATGCTACAACGAAGACCAGAGCAAAGTTGACCTACCTGAACAAACGGTTGACACCACCATTATACCTATCAATCATGATACTGCTCTTACCGGTACCCTTGTAGCTCTACCACTTGGTGAAAGAGTGCAAAATGACTTGTTAACACGCTGGATTGTCGATCCGGGTTCCAACACTCATGTTATCAACAGTGAAACATGGATCGGGTGGACTCGCGAACGTGAGAACACTAAGCGCCAGACGATTAACGCTGGTAGTAGCTCAGTCGAGATCACAGCATGGGGCCGAGTAGAGATTGTCATGAATACCCCAAATGGACAGACAACTCTCTTGCTAACACATGTTGCTTACTGCAAAGGATTCCTCACCAGCCTAATTGGATTGGCTCGCTGCCGCACAAAAGCAATCCACTTTGATTCTGGCAGAGATGTACTATATCAGTCGCTCCCACACAACGTTATTGCAAACCTTGAGTACAATGGTGGGCATTGGCTCATCGATTCGGATCCATTGCGCCGGCCAAAGCTATCAGACCTTCTCTTACATAGCTTTGGCATCTCCTATCGGCCCTCGTACGCACCGAAACCGGTTAATCAGGTGGACCAGTACACCGCACATAAGATCTGGGGTCACCCGTCGAAGAAAGCAATCAAGCACCTGGAAGCCAATGTCAATGGCATTACTATTACCGGTAACGGACTTACAGACTGCACCTGCCAGACTTGTATTGAGTCTAGGCTTACGAAAATCGTCTCTCGCCGCCCGAGCGCAGATAGGGCTACTCGACCATTCTATCGTATCGGCATTGACCTTATCTACATTGTACCCATGGCCGAGCGATGCTGGAACGGTGATCGGTACGCTCTACATGCCGTAGACGAGTTTTCGAAATGGCACGAAATTTCTACGGTCCGCAAAAAGGATAAGCCAACGCTCATGCGTTGGTTCATGGCATTAATTCGGAAAATTCAGCGCGTGTTCAACTACGATGTCATTGCCATACACATGGATGGCGAACGTGGTTTCGGAAATGACTTATCTGACCTATGTACTGAACTAGGGATCATGCTCGAAACTACTCCACCAGAACACTCAGAGCAAAACGGTCTCATCGAAAGCCACAATCGTGTGGTAACCCTCCGAGCTCGAACTATCCGGATTGAGGCCAACCTACCTAAGACTCTGGCAAACGAAATGTACAAGTCAGCTGTGTATATCCTCAATCGGACGCCAACTGAAGCCCTCCAATGGAAAACACCCTATGAGGTAGTCTGGGGACGCCAACCTCTAGTGGCGCACATGCACCCAATTGGCTCGCGCGCATATGCACGTAATCGAATGCTCAAGACAGCCGATAAGACCGAATCTCGAGCTCTGATCGGGCACTTGGTTGGATATCAGGGTACAAATATCTTCTACATTTGGCTACCTACGAAAGATGACATTTTCGTTACCCGGGACGTCGTTTTTGATACAGACAAGTTCTATACCGGAGATGAGTATTACGCTCCAGAATCTGTTATTGAAGAAGTTATCGAGCTACTTGAGTATCCATCTAGCTTAGAAGATAATGACATCGAGCTTGAGGAACTACTCACTCGGCGCCAATGCCGCAACCACGACTCGACATCTGCAGCCCAGAACACCAGCTCACAGATGGGGGGTGAGAGCTCTGGATCGGCTACCATACATCAGAAACAGCCTGGATCGGCTACCATACACCAGAAACAGCCTGAACGGCAACTCGAGCCTCAGAATAAAGAAAAAGAACCTAACCTACCTGATACGATAACACTCGACGAATCGGAAGCACCTGTGGGATATCGTGCCTACGGAGAGGCTGCGCCCCGAAACATTAATCTAGATCTTGATACTAGTAATATCGTCGATGGCAAGCGCCAACGTAGGGCGCGCAACCCAGATGTTTTTGCAGTAAATTTTCAAACTACTAACGCAGGCATTACTCGTGTCTCAGACTACTTATATGCCTTCTCGAGCGAGGTCTCAAAGCCTTCCAATAGTTCCGAGTTACCTAGGATACACCAAAGCCAGCTTCCCCCTCCGCCCAAACATGTCACGGGCCTCGATAGACACCAGTATGGCCCACAGTTCGCGGAGGCACTGCGGAAGGAGTGGCGATCACTACGAGCAAAAGGATGCTTCCGGAAATCGAGCCTGACAGAATCCACGGCCGACGCGGAGGTACTACCATTGATGTGGGTATTTGTCTATAAGATCGACCAGGATGG
Source organism: Geoglossum cookeanum (assembly GCA_021527025.2). Lineage (NCBI taxonomy): Eukaryota > Fungi > Ascomycota > Geoglossomycetes > Geoglossales > Geoglossaceae > Geoglossum > Geoglossum cookeanum. Next base: position 35,145 of record JAJDFF020000250.1, on the reverse strand, counting down.
CTACCTTGCCTCCTTCAAGGCTCGACTTGTTGTCCGCGGGGACCTACAGGAGCCTCTAGATGACACGTATGCCGCGACATTAGCAATTAGGAACTTCCGAGCACTAATTGCAATTGCTAACTATTTCGACCTTGAACTAAAACAGTACGATGTACCCACGGCATTTCTGAATGCCAAACTGAACCGGAGGCTATACGCTCGCACACCTGATGGAGTACAGCACCTGGAGCATGTGGAATTGCTTGAAGTAGTCCGCGCGCTCTACGGATTAAAGGAGTCGCCTCTCCTATGGTATGAGGAGTTGAAGCGCACCCTCATCAAGCTTGGGCTAAAACCCGTTGATGGATTTCCATGCCTTTACACCACCTCTACCCTGATTCTCTTTGTTTACGTTGATGACATTGCTATGGCTTATCATTGCTCAAACAGTCATGACCACCAGATGCTCGAGCAGCAACTCAAGGAGATCTATGATCTCAAGGTACTAGGAGATCTTGCTTGGTTTCTGGGCATACATGTTGTCCGGGACCGGCACGAACGCAAGACCTGGCTTATTCAGGATGCCTACATTGAGAAAACCTGTGCGCGATTCGGAATCAACCCCATTGGAAAGTATCCGGACATCCCGCTGTCAGAAAACTGGCTTTCTCAATCGGATGAGGACCCAGATCCAGCTCGAACCAAGCTATATCAACAACTCGTAGGATCACTAGCCTACATTGCCGTATGGGGCCGGCCTGATGTTGCTCGTGCCCATGTGGTGTTTGCTTGCCACCTGACTAACCCGGGACAATCTCATGTCTCAAAAATTTGGAAGACTTGGGAATACCTCTTGGGAACCAAAGGATATGCCCTCGAAGCCTCTGCTTCTAACCACGATCTCATTGAGTACATTACCGATGATCCTAATTACAAGGACCCTCTCTTTTTTGGATCATCCGATGCCTCTTACGCTGACGAGCCCGAGACCCGCCGTAGCTCCCAAGGCTATGCGTTTAAATTCGGCGGCATGACAATTGACTGGAAGGCTACTGTACAACGTACGATCACGAAATCGACCACTGAGGCTGAACTTCTCTCCTTGTCTCTCGCCGGATCTCAGATGCAGGAATGGACCCGGTTTTTCCATGGAATATCGCTGACCCTGGACTGCAAGCCTACGATCTGGTGCGATAACCAGCAAACCGTAGGAATTGCAACTAAAACCCAGGACAAACTCCACATGAAGGTCAAACACGTTGACATCCACCAGCTGTGGATTCGACAGGAAGTAGCAGCTGGACGGCTCGACGTTGTCTGGGTGCCTACTGATAAGATGCTTGCGGATGGCCTCACCAAGATTCTACCTAAGCAGAAGTTTAAGGAGTTTGTACGTTTACTCAGACTCACGGATATCTCTCATCGCCTCCGTACAATGCGGACTACAGCTATCCACGACCTCAACGTTAGATACCCAAACCGTTCCTGAGCAGCTAACCCCGACAACCCTTGCTAAGAGGCTCCGTCGGTGATAGCTGGGGGGTGTGTCATGGTTAGGGGTCCACGTGACCCACAATGGTCACGACTCAGATAGTTTTCCTTCGTAGTTAGAACACATACAATACAATCACTTCTTCTTCTTCCAATCAAGTAGTCCTTCTTCCGCGAGCAACCACCCGTACCTACCTCCAACAGAGAAGGTATTGGACGAGATCGGTGAGAAACGGAGAGTTTGTTATGCAGGCTATGAGGTGGTCCTCTTGCTAGGAAAGTGATTGTTGGAGAGTAGAGCAGGCGGCAAGAAGAAAGTGATAGACTAATGGAACAGCGCCGTTATCCGCCCCAACGCGGCCCACCGCAGCCACGCCGGCCCACCACGTCTACTGTTAACAGGGCATGGAAACCGACTCGGGGACCTAGCACTGCCTCGAGCGGCCGGGCCTGGCTCGGTCTGGCTAGATAAGCATATGTCGGTATGTTGGTTCGAGAACTAACACAAAGCGGATATCGCTCCAGCGGTTCCCCCGAATATTTCGAGATCCTTGAGCATGAAGTTCGGGAAATGCCAGGGATAACAGGCCCCTTAATCTCTACGCGCGAGGGCGGGGCATTTGAAGCCCAGCCATATTTTTCAAGTGCAGGAGCCCAGCTCCTCCAGGCCGATGGTAGCTTCAAATGAGAAGTCCGTTTATCATAGTAGGGTAGTACTTTGGTGCCTGGATACACTTCCTTATGCAGCTGGCATTGTCTGGAGGCAGATATAGCAGGGAACGTCTATACTGTTGGAATTGGGGCGCTGCCCCTATCTTGGCAGCGTGTCGCTGCCAAGGCGGCAGCCACATAGCTGCGAGAACTCTTCTTCCTCCGTCTTCCTTTCATCATCCTCATGTCAATTAGACCAATTTATATCGCTGCGACCGTCTAAATCCAAGATATACATAGCGCCACATCAGAACTTGTGTCTTCGATCCATCACCATCTACACCATCTACATTCCCAAGTAACCGCCGGTCAATCTTCTTGATCCTCACCAACAACTCTAACCTACAGCAATCTCATTGAATTTGACATGGCTGGACGATGCTCTGCCAGCCAGCAGTAGATCGAGACCACGGGTGGAACCCACAACTACCCAAGCAACACAACCTATTGCTTTGTTACCGAAGGTAACAAGGCCTGTATTGAATGCCTTTTGACCTCTTCGAGGTGTGAGCAGATGCTGAGACTGCTGATCCTGAAGTAATAATGGGAAATAGTTATTGGGAGGCCGCTGATATTGAGCCTACAACGCCAACTAATCTACACGTATTCGCATGGCAGGTGCCTTGGTATCGTGTGTCTAGCAAGATGCCCACGGAAAATATGGAAAATACAACAAAGAAACGCGTAAAATAACACGCATAGAATCTCTTCCCGCCCACCGCCCTTGCTACTGTATCACGATGGGGGGCTGGGGCTTGCCGCATCGGGTTCGGGTTCGGGTTCGGGTTCGGATGGGGTATCGGGTGTGGTGGGGTCGGGCTTCTTAGAACACTTGCCGTTATTTGCTAACGCAACATGATCAAGGAGCCATGCTCCGAGCCCTAGATTCGAATGAGCAATCATCCTTCCGCGGATAAGCACGCTAGGAGGTTGTTTCTCCAAGGGATATACATACCAAAGTATCCGTAGTTATCGGCGTTTTTTAGGGCATTGGCACCGGAGGATAGCTTAGTTGCGCCAGCCCATTTGTACTCAATGTCTTCCGCTGTGAAGGGTTAGGGCCTATGATTCAACTGAATACGGATTGCTTTGGTTTCTCACTATCTCCCAGTAATATATGGTGAGTCATCTGTCGAGTATTAGCTTTCATCTGTCAGATCCTAGTACTCCATGGTGGTTTACCTCGTGCAGAATTGTTTGGGCCATAAGCGCATATTTGTCTATCGAGGGGTTTTTTGAGGAAAGGTCTTTATTGTCGTCGACTTTGTCTTGTAGTCTGGTGTTTCTCTGTCTCATTCTGACTCCGCATATCGTCAAGGTTGCAAAATCACTATATTTTTGAGCATCCCGGTCCCACCTCTGGTAGACCTCGGCGAGAGTGCCCGTGCTTAGACATCCTGGCTTTTTCGCATTTTCTGGTACATCTGAAGCCCTTTTGTAACCCTTGACACCTTTTGGGTCGAATAAAATGTCGTTGGCTTGGTCATACATCGCTTGCGGCCAGGTCTTTCTTTTGCTGTTGCCTTTTATTAGGTCGTCGGGCGCAACGACCCAACGTGCGTCCTCGTCGCAATAGATCGCGAGCTGCTTTTGGGTATTGTCCTTGGCAACGGTTGTCGTCGTGTCCTTGATAGCATTAAAAATGGCTAGTAAAACTACTCAGTGACTTGCTAAATCAAGTGTTGGGATGCGCTCAAGTTACCTTTGACATCTGTTTTGCTATTTGATCCAAATATCCAGGTGTATAGGTCCTGATACTTTTGGTCGGTAGAGTCCACCGCTGAAATACCTTTTGTAGCGTATTGTAATGCTTCACTATATGCGTCTTTGGCCTTTTGAGTACAACTAGTGTCCCACCATACCGAGATTGGTTCAACAGCGGCACTTGCTAGAGTTGCACTGCTGAGGAAAGCCCCTAGAAGCTGTAGAATATGCATGCCGATGTGCAAAGGTATCAGCGTGGGAATAATACTGGAGTAAAATTCTCGTGAGCTTCAGCAACAGGTGATAGAGAGGAAGGGCTGCCACAGCGTACAGGATGTGAAAATGCAATCCCTTTTATGGAGCCTGTCGGATAGCTAACTATAGCCCGGAAAGAACTCGAACGATACAATACTATCGCCGAAGCACTGAGTATGGATGCGAAATAAATATGAGACTCCACGCCGGATGCCGCTGCCCGCCCACGCACTGCCTCCTCCTGTCAGGCTGGGGTGATCCCCGCCTTGATAACCCATTGAAATTGGACAGGATCTGATGATTGCTGAGGGGACAAATACATGAACTGAGGGTCATTTACTGTTTAGTAAAGACTAAGAGCAGGAGAGGTAATCTTAAACTCTAGTAAGACTTACCTACAACCACTCATTGTAGGGGATTAGAAGATCGTGGGTACTGAGTTTTGCTCCTCTAGAGTCACTTCTGTTGGAGAATGGGGGGCTCTGAAACGGGTGTGGATTATTCTGGTTGGCACGCGGGTTTTGTAGAGTGGGGCTTTTGGCCTCGTATGCCTGCTGCCTGCTGGAACATGCCCCTGGGCATGTGCTTGCGTATTGTAGGGGCCGAACGGCGCCAGTGGGGACATGATTGACGGAGTAGAACGAGATGCGGTGGCGGGGTGAGGAGGCTGACTCTGCCCAATAATTTAAGATCAACTTGCGCACACTACTGCTGGCCCCCTGGCTCAGTAGAACAACCTCCGCAAGACGCAGTTGGGGATCCAAACGACGATTTCGACTTCGTCACGGTAATTTCGAACACTCAGACAGGATGACTAGAAAATATTGTGAGGGTTTCTTTGCGTCAGCTTAGCAATAGGGTGGATAATTGGCGATGTTTAAGGTGTTTTAGCCCCCAGAATTATAGTTGCGGACAATCCCCGCGTGGTGCCGGTGGCGTAGGCTTACAGCGAAACAAGGGTCTAAATGGTCCTGACCAATGCCTTCCAGGAATCCCCAAACGCCCGCAGGAGCAGCAGATATCCGCTCCAGGCGCAGTAACTGCCGATGATACTGAACCCGCGCCATTTCTTTGGCTCGAGGCTCGGCTCTGCCCATGACGCTAAAACACCACAACGTAAGGTCAGCGTCATCTTCGAGCTCTCCTGGCCGACTTGCCTGCGGCGTCCAAACTGCTCGGCCGCTGCAGTCGACGGGGCTGTGTGCCTTATATGAGAGATTCCGATGTACTGGGCGCTTGCGTTCTGCTGGCGTGATATTTATCTTCATTTATCTTCGATCTGCTGCCGCTTTCCAGACTAGTCTCGTCACCATCGCTTGGACTCTGGCTACAATCCCCGTGCTGGTGTCCTCCATCACGACTAAAACGCCTTGAGGCTGCTTGGAATATACTCTTTTGATCGCGGGACTTGGGTCAACACCCGGCTCCGCTCTGCTTCGTAATGGCCTTTACATCCCGCTTTCTTCTAGGCGTGGCCATCGTATCTTCCTTCTCGTTTGTCACAACAGCTACCTCCGTCGAGATCGACGGCATTCTCATCGGAAAGGCCTTGTTCAAACGCGCGCAGACCTTCCCGCCTGCTGGTGGACCTTGCCTTCAGAATATTGGGAGGCCTCCATGTAGGTGAACCAGCTTCCCTTCCGCACTCTTCTGTCATGCTAAGGTGAGGGTTTTAGTGCAATGTACCGATAAGGCTTGCATCGATGTTCCTGACCAGGGCGTTTGTCATATCCAGACGCAGACTGGCTTTCCAATTTGTGGATGTTGCGAAACTGAAGTTACTGCCTGCTCTGCCTGCGGTGGGGACGCCGGAGAGGGGATTTGCAAAGGCACAGGAAAGACGAAGATAGGCTATCAAGGCTGCCCGTGCTCGACTTCTTCAGGAAACGACCCTGGAGATAACCCAAAAGTCTGCCCTGAAGCGCGGGGGGAGGACACACAGAGCTGCAGTGATTCAACCTGTGGAGGAGATACAAGATACAAGGGTGTTTGCGACCGCAAGACTGATCTGCCCAATCAGCCGGGATATTATACCTTCTGCGCTTGCTGTCCAGCTGGACAGAAGCTCGGCTGTGATGATTGTGGGGGCGATAATGGCTCGGGCAAATGTTCAGGTATTCCCGTGTACACTGGCTTCCAGTACTTAGGATGCCCGTGTACCGCTGGGGGTGGAGGGTAAGTGTCTCTAATCAATACTCCGGGGTGGGGTGGCCCTCGATCATAATGGACTTGCAGCTGATAGATGGGGATTAGTACTATCCCGCCTCCAATAATTCCCTTCCCAATCCCCCCTCCAGGGTTCCCCCCTCCACCTCCAGGGACAGGCCACCCAAAGAAAAAGTGCCCGCTCACCGTTTCAAAAAAATGTTCTGAATGTGAAGGAAAAGATGGATGGTGCCAGTCAGGCGACTCAGTTGGCTGCCCCTGTCAAGAAGATTGCAAAACTGGCAACGACCAACCAAAGTGTTCTGACGAGAGTTGTAAAGGCCAGGACGGCAAATGCACACAGGTGAATTGAGATCTTTTGAAAGACAACCAGGGAGAACCTTAATAGCTAAATCGCCTTTCCTTAGGGCCCGGAAAAAGACTGCAATTGTGCGCAACAGGAAGAATGCCCCGATGGTGATGATATCCCTCAATGCGACGATCCTGATTGCGGTGGTGCAAAGAATGCATCATATGTGAGCGGTTGCAAAGGGGTCAGACATTCTTCTAGCCTCCTTCTACCAGTCTCGACAGCGTGGCTAATATGTGCGTGATAGGGACCAAACGGCAAATGGGAAGATTGCCCGTGCTTTAACCCGCTTAAAGCAGCCAAACCCAATATGATGTTATCCGCACAGGAGCTCCTCGAACAAGACGCGTTTATCGATGCCCTTCCTACAAAGTCAAAGTCAGGTGATAAACCTGCTGCGTCACCAACATGCTGGGCCAACAGCGCCAAATCGGTACCTCCGCAGGTGGTAGAGACTAACGGCAACGTTGATCCAAACACTCTCTTGTATACACTGAGGCAAGGTACGTCGTCTATCTCTGGGAAAGATCGAGGCGTCCTTCAAGGCGGGGCTGACTTTCCCAAGTGATTTGCACCAATTCGTGTGATAAACCCGCAAACCTCCCAGACGGTGTAGCTTGGGCCAACGGTACAAAGACTACGGGAGATTGCGAAATCTCCGTCGTAATGCCAGATGATGTCGAGGCTGTATGACACCCTATAGATACCCACACTCCTCTACCCTCTACAATCCCAGCTAACAATCCAATCTAGTACATGTACCGCGGAACCCCATCAACCGGAGAGCAATGGCAACAGTGTTGGAACTCTACCCAAGCTATCATCGAAACGTGCGTGAAGAATGGGCCTAACAAAGGCTGGGCCAACGGGCCAAACGATTATGAATTCTTCGAGGGTGGCTTCCGCCCCCTAAACGATCCAGGCGCAATCCACAAGCCCATGCCTAACCAACCGCTCTCGACGCCTACACCTACGGGCGGTTCCGACCCGACCAAGCCCTCCCAGGCGGCTTGCTATTCGGGCAAGGTTTCGGCACCCTTTATCAGCTTCAAGGAGGGCGACGTACAGGCACCTATCAAGAAGTTCTGTGACAGCTATGTCCGCGATTACCCGACTACGATCGACCAAGAGGAAAACCTTGACCCGAGCGTACCATGGTACAAGTCGAAATACCTCGTCGAGATGGCGGTAGTCGTACCAAAGGAGTGCAACAAAGGCGTGCCACCACCCGACCTAGCGAATCAGTGTGCCTTTGCGCTCACACAGGCGGTAAATAACTGTAAGCTAAGCCCTTCACTTTCCCTTTTCCTGGGTCGCTCTCCTCTATATATCTAGGCTGTCATGGCTAACTATGGAATCACCTCGCCTCAATAGGTGACTGGGGCTCTGGGGAGAAATGGGGCGGCACTAATGTATGGAACTGCATTATGTATAAGATCAATGGCAACAGTGGAACGACATCGACATCGTGGGAAGGGAAATGAAAATCTTTTTTTATTTGTTTATTTTATTTTATGTTTTATAACGCCAAGCAAAGCTCCCTCTGTTTTTTTTTTTAAAAAAAAATTATGAAAATCCCAACAGCTTCCCGCATTCTTCCAGCCTTCCCATCTTCTGGCCCTCTCTGGGCATACGGTTCATACCCGGTCCAGAGTCCCTGTTATCTCATCACAAACCCCCCACACCTGTTCCCTTCGCGGCAAAGCACGCGTGCATTATCAGCTGAAATCTTTTGAATAGTAAAAAAGGGGAAATATATATATATATATATAAATATATAAAAAAAAAAAAAAAAAAAAAAGTAAAAGGGAGGGTGCGTTGGAATAGACGCATTGAACTAGATTGGGATTGCAGGACTGTGCTGCTAGTGGTGTTGTCAGACGGGTATGTACAATACGTGCGTGTGGCGTTCCGAGTGCAAATGCATGCACGAAAAGCTTGGCGCGGGTATGATAATCATATTATTGTTGGTATTATTATTGTTATCATCATCATTACGTGTTGCGGGTTTGCGGGTTGGGGGGGTTTTTTTTTTTGGGGGTTAGTTTGGCCGGGTTGGGCCCCGGCTCTATTCTGCCCCCTTCTACATCATCATCATCATCATCATCATCATCATCATCATCATCATCGAATCCCCCCCCTTCCCCCTTCCCCAACATCGGCGGGATAATCCCTCTCCATAATATCCCGTAGATACGCGCACGATCTGCCCGCATTGAAACGTCGTGAGATTGGGGATATTTTTGGAGTGTGGCGTTGGCGGCTTTTTGGGTGGGCGTCGTGGTCTACACCTCTGGAGTGTTTGCTTACCTCATATGCTCCGGGTTCTTGTTGTTTGGGATAAGGCTCCTTTTTCCCTGCTTGTGCTGGCCTGGGGGTGGCTTTGGCTTGGTGTCCAGCTAGGCGGGGTTCTTGAGAGGGCAACCCTGGGTGGCATTTCTCTACGGTTAAGGATGGCGGTGTCTGGCCGTGTTTGGCTTGGATGTTTGACCGGTTGATATAACGTGCAATTGAGTCTGATCGGTTGGTGGCCTAGTTGTTGTGGATGCCAGAGGGAAAGGTGGAGCGGTGGTTATAGGAACGGCATGTTACAAAAGAGGGTGGGTGCCCAAGGCGACTTCATATGCCGGAGTGGGACGTTTGGTAAGGCTCCGGACCGTGCCTCGCCTTCCTATGCAGCTAAATGCCGCTGGCCCTCTTAATGGTTTGTTATCCGCGCCTTGCCCTGTTAGACTGGCGTTTCGGGGTAATAAAAGTGAACTATGTTGGGGGGGGGGCTCCTTCCTGCAATGGAGGATTGTGAACAGCCGAAGACCGACTAGTGCGGTAAAAGAATTTCTCCTCAGTAAACGCAATCTCTCGGCCCGTCTTCTCCCTTAATTAAATTGGCTGAGTGGCGAGTGGAACAGCCCCCTGCCGAGTAGCCTCCAGCAAACCCCGCTGTCTGATGCTTTGCTTTGTCAGTGTGAGATCCAGAAGGAGGTTATTCAAGGTGGGGGCGTTGCGCTAAGGCCGTCGCCTAACGATGACCAAGTTATCCAGTGGAAAAGATTATCGATCGAGTCCACTATATGTGTGGTGGCGTTTGTTCAGAGCTTAAACCGTTCTATTTTCTGCTACTGGCCTGGTAGTAGGGAGGCTGTGCTTAGCTGTCAAACTGTTGTCTGTCGACATGGCACTGATCGCGCGGGGATACGAAACCGCATAGCGGTAGTGAAACCGCCAGAGGTCTGAAATTGAAACCGCTGTACTGTCTTGATGTACGAATGTTTGTCAGCAAAGGCTGGGATCGGCGGAGTTGAGTGTTCGGAGGGTACTTATCTGGTAATTCGCAGGTCTCTGATGGGCACCTTGGATAGGCTTTAGGTAGAATCTAATGCCGGATGGAGATTGTTGGTTATTGTTGGATGCGTAATGATTGAATACTATATGTAATGACTATCTACTATATTGAGCGAGTATTGACGATGAGTCAATGCTTGGCGTCCGAGCCATGAGGTCCGAGACTTATGATGATGCTCAGGAGTTAAGGCCTGAGCGACTGTACGGGTCTAAGCATACCCACTCATGGCAGATATATAAGGCCTATAGAATGTGCAGTAGATAGACACGATAGAATACAATCACCTCTCCAATCGATGCGATAAGTCTGACAGTTATCGTGGCGGGTTTAGCGGTGGAGACCAGACTCGAGATGGATGTATGGCATACTCAATTCAGTTATAGGCAACATGATTCCGGGCCCATAATTAGATGGTTGGTGGCGAGCGAAGCATATAAGTTGCCGGGGGGGGGGGAAGGGAATGCTACACCCTAAAAAAAAAAAAGGCTAATGTGGGACTAAGTAAGAGGCTCGGACCGAAAGTAATAGGACTACGCTATAGGCTTCACTCAGGCCCTGTCCCACTAATATTCGGTTAAGACTAGGCGATTTAGTGTTGTGCAGGCAGGGTGTTGGGCAGGTGTCGCTTAACTGTTTTCAGTTAAGGGATCGATTACTTTTGGTGTAGTTGAACTAGTCGCGTTACTAGAAATGGGAGTGTTGAAATATCGAGTAGAATAGATGAATTAATTACTAATTACGTTGTGTGTGGGCCTCGCGATGGTAGAGTTTTTCTAGCCTAATGCAGGCCAAAAAGTTACCGCGGGGTTAGCCCTAGATGGCTTTCGTAACCCCGATACCTAATAACAACGGGAGAGTTCACAAAGTACGAAATTCGTTTCTTTGTACTTCTAGCGGAGCAAGGAAGGAATTGCAATAGTGACTGAAATTACGTGTAGAACTAATGCTAGAGGACTGATTTTGAGGTGGGCATTGCTCTGACTAGCTATGGAATTCGGTCAGGGTTCTACCAAGCGGTACTAGACTGGTAACCCTACCGTAGGAGTCCCTTGACAGATTTACTAGGTTTTTGAGGAAGGTTAGCAAAGTACAAAATCCCTTTCTTTGTAGTCACCCTGACGGCTGGGGTCAAACAGCTCGCCATGCATCGCTCCGTGGAGGTAGGCATCGCCAACAAAGACATAGCGATCGCCGGCTTCCCGCAGGATGTAACAAAACTTGCCCCCATAAAGGACAGTGACGAGATCCCCCGGCAACGTTCCGTGAGGCCCCACCCCTTTTCCCCCCGCCGCCGTGGCATAGAAACACCGGTCTGTAAAGCCCGTTTGGGCATAAAACATCTTGGTGAGCTCAGACTGCAAAGCGTCGGATTCACCAGAACCGTCGAGGACAACGTCGAACCACTCGCCGATTTGTTGTGGCGCAGGGGAAACCCGGCGGCCGTGGCCCAGCGTCCCGGAGTCGAGGACGAGAGTACGCCAGAATGCGTCTCGCTCGGTTGTAGAGGAGAGGGATGAACCGTATTGCTCGAGCTCCTGGAGGGTGGTTCCCCACTCTGATGCATGTAAGTACTCGTTGGATAGGCCCGAGAATTTTTTGAAGTCGAATGGCCCGATTACAGTGGTGATCTTGTCTACGATGATGCCTTTGACCGTAAGGAGTCTCAAGTCAGCGGAAAATGTCACCGCTGGCGCTCTGGATCCAGAGGCATTGAAGAATGTTGTGGTAGGATCCCAATCATTCTTTGGAGAGTTGACGAATTTCTCGGGATCCGGCGCCCAGGAGGAGGACCCATCATCGGCGGTGTTCGGCGGTGTGAATCGGTTTCCCGATAATACCGTGAGGTTGTTGTCTGTGAGGATAAGGTGTCGTGCCAACTCCCTGAGCATTTGTGCTGTGGAGATGGAATAGTCTGGTACTAAAACACGGTCTTCATCCCTGGCAAGCGCTATCAGGGCGTATACTCTATCTCGAGGGTCGGTAGCCTTCATAAAGTGGGTCATGTGCATGAGCTCAATAATGCTAAGCCTCTGCCGCGAAGTGGTTGGTATACAGGACTGGATCGCACCGAACATATTGAGGCCGGCCGGCTTCACTCGACTTGCCGGGTCTGCATTATTGAGACACGCAACTGAAGACATTATACCTGGTATTAGCTGAGCTAAACTTGCACAAGCTACGTTAAATGTAGAATAAGGCATCCATTCTGAGCTGCAGCGGACCTGGACTTTGTCGTTATCCAACCAGCTTGCGTCGCCAGCTGCTGAACCGGGAATAGCAAGCTCCTGCACCACCCATACGCGGCTCCAGTAGGGGCGATTGAGGAATTTGAACAGCGATTCAAATTTCCCCCAACTACGGCTGAAGTCGGTGGACATGAGGGCCATTGGCTTTGCCGCTAATTCGTAGAAATACATGTAGGCCGACGGCTGGCCCAGTGCCCGGAGCAGCTCCAGAGCTTCATCGCCCTCATCTTCGTCTAGCTCGCCCGTCCAAGCAAGCACTTGCTGCGCCGACCAGAAAATATCCCGCATTTTCTGAACCTGCCGAGATCGCTCCGCCAGATCTCCCTGGTTGATGCACACAGCATCAACCCATAGCGTGCGCGGGTCGTTTGGTTCTCTCAGGTGCCGCAACGCGATCTCTAAATTCGTTGGGATACTGACGACCTGTCCGTGGACCCGGATGTCACGTCTATTATTCTTCACGTCACCCCAGGTATAGGACAGTGCTTCGTAGCGGGGCTTGTCTTTGAGCGACGCATGGACAAGCCGACAGTGGATCTCTGCGTCTTGCGCTCCTGGCTCGAGTTTTAACAGCCGGATTTCGTGCCGGGACTCGTCGAGTGGCTGGTATATCAGAGGGTCATTACCGCGATTCGCAAACGGGCTGGGTGAAGCCATCTTTGGGTAGAGTAGCTTGTCTAAGCCGTTTCGATGGACCAGAAAGCTTCGCGGTCTGTCAGGATAACAGAACAACCCAATGCCCGCCATACCAGAGCATTATTTCGCCAGGAAGGGGGAAGCAGGCGGCGATGTTGGCCTATATGGGCTGTGCTGTATGCGGCTCGTTATGAACCCCACTTTGTGAGTTGGCTTCCCGTAACTGGACAAAGTTGGGAGATTTCCAATGCGCCCTGAGCTCACCAAGGCACTGATTAGCACCCCCGCTTTTGAACCGCGGTCCTCGTTTAGGTAGGAGCATATCGAGGTCATTTGACTGGGTGGTTGTTATATGTTTAGCGTGTGGGGAATGGTGTCGGTGGTTATGCCGGTTGAAGCCCCTGGTGGTTATAAGCGATTCGTCGGGTGGTAGGAGATTTACAGCTACGAGAAGGAAAACATAGAAGAGGCGAATGCCCAATCCTTCTAGTCAACAATCCTTCTCCCTACCAGCGATTTCTATGCCCGCTAAGTTGCATTTAGTGGGCTGCCTTCAGTCATTCTCTCTTGGCAGGGGCAAATAGGTAGCTTCCCCACCGCGTCAACAATGGACTACCCACTACGTACAGCACTTTGATACACTGTAGGATATCTAGCCACCTGCCAGCACCGAGCATCCAGATACAAGGCCTGGACAGAAACTATATGTATTCCAGCCCTCAGATCTCCTGCATCCTCCCTATCTGCGGGGTACGTACTGATACGGTTGCTACTCAAGCACCGCCCAGCAGACCCTGAGGGCGTGCACCTATGGGCCTCTGCCAACCCTTGGCAGCAGCTGAACTATGGGCTGCCCGGATTACGTAGTCTGGGCGATGCCCACCTCGGAATGATTAATTCTGCACGCGAGTTCTATGTTGTTGCTTTCTGTGTTCCCTGCTTTACTGACCTCGCGGCTCTCGCACTCTCCCCCTTGGAGTAGATCTACCCCTCGTTTGGGATATACTGGTTAGATACTGTTGAAGTTCGAGAGTACAGTAGATAGGTTGATCGCTTGATTGGTCCTAAATGACAGGTTCGCGCAGCGCGAAAGAAGACTCTTGCCCGCCAAGCGCCCGGGACTGCGCTGGGACGTGTTTGTTGGCTGTGGTGGAGACGGGGGGTTGTGTTGGCGCCCCGCTCGCCGGCTGCAAAGCGCGACACGTCGTTCTCCGGCTGCGTGGTGTGACACTTGGCACGTGGTGGCGATCGCCCGTGCCTGTGCCAACGGAGTCAATAGCTGCTTGTCCGGCACTCGATAAGCAGCTTGACACGAAATCACAGGCCGACCGCGAATCGCTGACTTGGAATGGTTTGCAGTATGATCTCGGAAACCTGTGTGGGGTGTTGGCAGCTGTTGAGTGTTGGCTGAGAGCGAGTCTGGTCATTTCTGGCTGGGTTGGTAGCGCCGCCGACAGCCAACCTGTGCAGCATCGACCACGGCACAATGCAAAGCGCACTGTGGTGGAATAGCTTGAGGGGGGATAGGGCCGCTTATATCTAGGCCTAGTCTCATGGCGGAGAATCGACCAAAATACCAGCTTGTCAGCTCTTCACGCTGACTTCCGCGGTGCCACACCCCGAGATCCGGCGTAGTAATGGCGGCCAACCTCGCGAGCGAAACATGTGGACACCAAGTTTTAAACGACCCAAGCGAGATTCCTTTCAGTTCAGTGAGACTCCTTGGAAAGGGCGCGTTTGCAGTTGTGGATGAAGCCCGGCGAACATCTGGAGTTTCCGAGGGTCGATGTTATGCCCGGAAAACCTTCTTCATCGCTGATGAAGAACCAAGGAATGAGATACAGCAAGAATTGATCCAAAACGAGGTCAACATTATAAGGAAGTTCCAGCACGTTCACGTTGTACGCCTAGTTGAAACGTATAGATATGGAAATCAGTACGCAGTTATTATGGAACCGGTTGCAGAAGGGAACCTTGGCGCCTACTTTGGGAATGTGTACTCTACTCATTCAGGTAATGGTATGGACCGGGGGCTTCGAGAGCAAATTCCGCTGTGGTTCGGATGCTTGGCAAGTGGAATAGAGTATCTTCATGCGCAACATATTCGCCACAGGGACATTAAACCAACAAATATCTTGACAAGGGGAAGAGGCATATTCCTGGCGGACTTTGGCATATCGATGGAACTTCTAGGAGAGACGACCTCTACGACGGCTAGCGTGGCTCGCCCGAGGACGCCGATGTACTGCTCCCCTGAAGTGGCAGGAGGACACAGCCGCGGCCGGTCCGCCGACATATTCTCCCTAGGGGCAGTGTTTCTGGAGATGCTCACTGTTTACTCTGGCGACGGGCAGCTCGCACGATTCAAGGAGACTCGGGGAGGGCCATATGCCACCAGTATTGATAAGGTCCTTCAATGGATGAGTTCATTGAGCAGTGCGGTTCCCGATGTCCCTTGGTATTCAACCATGCTTTCTCTATGCCAGAATATGCTAAAGGTTGAGCCGGAGCCCTACAGCCAATGACCTAAGGCTGTGCTGGTCATACCAGTCATGTTTGGCTGTGCCAGAGACGCACTGCGAATGCAGTCCACTTCCCGACAACTCTGATGGAGGGATCAATAGTGCGCTCCGAAGGGCTGCTGGGAGTGGACACAAACTAGTAGTGTGCTTGCTAATCGAAAGAGGCGCGACCGTCAGTGATAGTGATGCTTTGGGAACCGCGTCTGAAAGGGGCCAAAAGGATGTTGTGGAGGTATTGCTTCAAATGGGGACAGATGCCAGTCTCCAAGAAGCTTTACAAAGGGCGTCATCCGGTGGTTTTAGAGTTGTAGTGCAGATACTACTAGAAAAGGGGGCCAACGTCGAGGGAAAGTCAAAAGATGGGAGCGGACTGACAGCGCTACAGTGGGCAGCTAGGGATGGACACGAGGCGACGGTGCGGCTGCTGCTGGAGCAAGGGGCCAGCGTTGGGGCGCAGGATGCAGGCGGACTGACGGCACTGCAGTGGGCGGCTAGGAATGGACATGAGGCGGTGATTGAATTGTTAGAGAAGAATGGAGCTGATGTTGGAACAGAGGACACGGGTGGATGGACGGCGCTACTTTGGGCAGCCAGCGAAGGGCGCGATACCGCAGTACAATTGCTCTTGGAGCGGAAGGCCGATATCAAGGCGAAAGACAAGTATGGACTAACGGCGCTGCAGTGGGCGGTCATGGGTGGGCACGAAGCCACGGTGCGGCTGCTTCAAGAAAACGGCGCCGATATCAATGCAAAGGATCAGGACGGAAGGACAGCGCTGCAGTGGGCAGTCATGGGTGGGCTTGAAGCAATAGTGCGGCTACTAGTAGAAAAAGGTGCTGACGTCAATGCAAAGGACAAAGACGGAAGGACAGCGTTACAGTGGGCAGTTATGGGTGGGCATGAAGCAATGGTGCGGCTACTAGTGGAGGAGGGTGCTGACGTTGAGGCAAAGGACAAAGACGAGAGGACAGCGCTGCAGTGGGCGGTCGTGGGTAGGCATGAACTCATTGTCCCTCTACTGATGGGGCGGGGGGCCGACGTCAACATGAAAGATAGGGACGGGGGGACGGCTTTGCGATCAGCAGCGATTAGTGGGTATGAGGCAACGGTATGGCTGCTGTTACAGTCAGGGGCCGACGTCAACGCGAGAGACAAATATGGACGGACAGCGCTATGGTGGGCAGCTAGCAACGGGCATGATGAGACGGTGCGGTTACTGCTGGAGGCGGGGGCTGATGCTAGCGCAAAGGACGATGACGGAAGAACAGCCTTGTGGTGGGCGGCCGGCAGCGGACACGAGACTACCATGCGACGATTGTTCAAGCGGAAGGCCGATGTGAAGGCGAAGGACATGTATGGATGGACCCCGCTACAGTGGGCGGCCAGCACCGGACACGAGGTGGCGGCACGGCTGCTGCTAGAGCAAGGGGCAAACATCAACGCAAAGGACAAGGGTGGGCGGACCGCGCTATGGTGGGCGGCCAGCAAAGGGCACGAGGCGACGGTGCGGTTGCTCTTGGAGCACAGGGCCGACATCAGGGTAAAGGACAAGGACGAACGGACGCCTTTATGGTGGGCGGCCAGGAACGGACACGAGGTGGTGACACGGCTGTTGGCCGAACGGGGGGGTGACGTTAACACGAGGGATAGAGCTGGACGGACTGCCTTGCGGTCGGCGGCATTTGGCGGGTTCGAGGCGATTGTGCGGCTGTTAGTAGAAATAGGGGCCGATCTCGACGCACGAGACAGGGACGGAAGGACGGCGTTAGAGTGGGCAAAAATTGGCGGACACCACGCAGTAGTGAAGCTGCTAGTGGAGAAAGGAGCCGACACCCGCACGCAGCACAAGGACGGTAAGATGGCGCTGCAGTAGGTGGTAGTTGGTGGGCGCTACGCGGGGCCAGGGCTGCTAGCAAAGTAACGAGTGACGTCACGGGGAAGGGTGGTGGCAGAGCCCTAACCCGTCTCCTTTTTCTCAGTGTTTTCTATGGTCGCTCGAGGTATTTTATTAGGTTGGTGGTGGACCAACTCCTGTAACGATGCCGGACAATTATGAATGCTATTATGTATGACGTCAGTTGTGTTTATCGTTAGGCATGAAGGGTAAAACCCGAAGTTACGAAAGGAACTACGTTGTTCTCACTCCTCAGGTATTAAACCTCCTCTTGCTCCGACCGTGTCAAGAACCAAGCAAGTCACCGCGGTAATCCCATCGCGCGGAGGTGACCAAGACTTTAATATTTGCCTTATCTTGACATCTCGGCTCTTCGCTTACGGTCAAGTCGGTCGAGCCCCAACGGCATCTGGAGCCCGACCGGCGGCCCAGCGCACAAGCCTGGCTAACTACTAGGGTTAGGGCAAGAAATGTGGGTTACATTGTGTGTGGCCTCGCGATGGCAGAGCATTTTTAGATTCGTGTGAGCCAAGGGCCTACCGCGGGGTTAGCTCTAGGTGGCCATCGTAGCCCCGCCATCCAATAATAACAGATGCAACTTTTGTTTATATGACCGTTTTATACTCACGCACAGGCTACCGGGGAAGGCCACACTATGTGTTAAAATTGGTGGTAGAATACAAGTAGCGAGGCAAAAACTTAGTGGGGAAAACTGTTCTGCCCGCTAGCAATTCGGGCTGGGCAAATAGAGGCCACACAATTTGGCTGGTTCCTATTCACAACTTGTTCCTGTACGCAGTGAATCAGGAGTGGACTTGGCATCCTTATGATCACTCGGTCAAACGTGTTGAAGAAGATAGTCAATTCAATTCCTCTTAGTCTAGATACATGGTGAATCGAGATCTGATTTGTGTCGAAGAGAGTCTTCGCGGTAGCCAAGCTGCAAGCGCTCATGTAGAATAATGAGTTCTTATCCCTCTAGGATGTTTTAACGCACCAAACGATGGGGATTAAAGAAATGGCCGTCCACGTGTCAACGCATCCGCGGATGTGGTCCTTTCAATAAAACACAGGAGGAGGGGGTACAATAGAATCTTATCAATACTTTTTCTTCTTTCTAGTTCTCGAAGTAGATGGTCTCGGTTCTCTCCGTAGGCTAAACACACTATCAAGAGGTCTTTATAGACCTCGTCTCAAAGAAAGTCTTCGCCACGCTATGTGGCTAGCATCATACAGTAGGAGATAAAGGGCCTTTGAATGACTAGAGCAGTGCTCCGTGACTCGGTCATGCTAGCAAGGCATGCTGGCTAATCTAAAGATAAAGAAGTGTTATCCGTGGGCACATGTTTCCGCGAATATGGTTCTTCCGATACTAGTTCACATTACTCAACAACTACAAAGACTCAAAAGCCACAGTCTACAAGGCTGAAGAATGTGAGAAAGTAACGCCGTTTGAACCACTGCCACAACGTTGGGGGTTGGTAGGTCACAGTCCTGCCTTACTAGGAATCTCGGAACGCCATCCCTGGGAGGTGAAAGGGAAATGATGTGATTCTCGGTAGCTAGTTGATCTTTGCGACTGGAAGAATTTATGTGTACGGCACTTCTACGGCACAGGATCGTCGAGGACACTCGATGTCGCCCAAACCTGTTC
This sequence comes from Geoglossum cookeanum, assembly GCA_021527025.2. NCBI lineage: Eukaryota > Fungi > Ascomycota > Geoglossomycetes > Geoglossales > Geoglossaceae > Geoglossum > Geoglossum cookeanum. Next base: position 16,195 of record JAJDFF020000250.1, on the reverse strand, counting down.
CGTTAGCCAACTGCCAACCCGGCGGTACATTTCATGGCAAAACTGCACTCGATCTTTCTCCTCCTGGCCGTCCTTTGAGATATGCGTGAAAGCGTGTTGTTTTCCCCTGGCGCACTCCCATCGAACTCCTCCTTGCTCCCATCCAGCTTCGTCTGCCAGCGTCGAGATATTGGTTCGTTCGCAATCTGAAGCTGAGTGCTCTGCCATGGCCTTTGCCATCTCGCAGGCCTCGTGGCAGAGCATGTCGTACTCTGCGCCGACGAGATATACGTGTGCTGGGAAGTCCGCCAGCTTGGCCCATGATGGGGAGAGGAGGGGGTTATGACGGTCAATGCCTTTTGGGATATATGCCCAGCCTAGCAAATTAGCACTTAATTTGAGAAGGTCAGGTGGTGCGTCTGGGGGACAACGTCTGAGCTTCACATCAGCCATTTCGGATAGATCCAAGGCGGGATAGAATCCCACTAGGGCACTTATTCGCCCGCGCAAGTTCTCCGTCTGGGCTGCTGCAAAGGCAAGATTTCCGCCCGCTGAAAACCCCCCCAATGCAACTTTGCTCTTATCGATATTTAAGGATTTATCGTTTATCACCTCTAATACAACAGCTTCGACATCATCCACAGGAACGGGAAACTTATGTTTCGGTGATTTGTGGTAGTCGACTGAGACGACAACGATATTGAAATTCTTTGCCATGAAAGAACAGAATTCGTCGTCAGTCTCAGGGTCCGCTGTCACCCAACCGCCTCCATGGACATCTAGGTACAATGGCAACTCCTCATCCCCGGCACTCTCCGCGCGGAATACCCGGTTTTTGAGGTTGGGGCAGGAATCATACGTCTTTATCTTTGGCTGTAGTAAGTCCTTAGATCGTGTTGATTTCAGTCGCTCAATGTCTAGGATTGCCGATAAGCCCGCTTTGAAAAACCATACACCAACGAAGTAGGCTGCTCGAAGGTAGAGGGGTGGTGGTTTCGATACAGTCTGTCCCGGATCCATAGTTAATGTACTCCTCGTGGAAAGCAAGTCTTTGATGCTGTAAAGGTATTCACACCTCGGGGTGCGAATTTAAAGGATTGTTTGGGTTAGTTACCCGCTCCCCCTAGGGTAACAAAGCGCCGCAGTTTCACATCTCTAACGGAATATAGTACCAACATCACTCAGTGTTGTGGCGGCTCTTCGTCACTGGCGAGCTGGTATTGGGGGGCCATCGAAATTCCGCTCAACTGGGTTGATTCTGGCAACGCCGGGTTTCATTGAATACATGGAGGCATCCATGTGTTATACGTCCTTCTTCCTTCACAGCTAGCGATCGACTCAGCCGCCCTCAGTGTTGAGACAGTAAGTCCGTGATGTCGTTACTTACTAGAATAATTGGTGTGGTCCGCGGGGAGCGGCACAGTCTAAGCGCCCAACATTCTGCTAAACGTTCGACTAATTCGAGACCTGGACTGTATCTATAGTGAAGTTGTAGTTGCACAGCACGAATTGCAGTTGAGCTACCACCAAGTGCCAGACCCACCAGACATTTCCCAAGTAACCAAATACAGTTAGTGTTCGCAATGGGTTGGTTAGAACCAACTAGCTAACACAGGAGGTCAGGTACGTTGCTGTGTTAATTCATACGTTAGCAGTGTGTAATAGTGCCTAGCCGCCGAAATGGGGTAGGTTGTGGTAGCGTTAGAATTAACCCCGACTTTAGCATCCTAGCGGAACGCGCGTCACCGAGACCCCAAGTATAAGGATCGCTATAACTCCCCTCTCCCGTCGTCATATTCAATTAGGCCTATCTACACCAACCTTATCTGTTTTTTATTTCAACGGACAGCAATACCCCGTAGGCAAGGGCCTAGCAAAAGCAACAATACCCGATACCGGAACCGGGGTAGGGCGTCTAGGGCAGAGACCGTGTACTAGCAGGCGCAGGCAGGACGCAAACGCCAGAGCCCCAACCGTAGCGCCTCCAACGTTAGGGTCGCGAGAATGACTTCCCGGATCACCATTACCGTCGGCAATCTGCCTGAGTCCACAACAGCAGCTGACATTATAGCATTTTTTGATACCAGGATAAAGAATGCAGGGGTGGTGGTATATTCCATTGTATACGACCGGCAGGTATCCTCCAAGGTGTCTAAGCGTGCAACAGTCGGGTTGAACCGTGAGATGAAAAACGAGGCGTTGAGGTGCAATGGGAAGATTTTTTCAGCTGCTAGAGGCGGTGAAAGTTCACAAATAGAAATTGTACCACCTTTTTCTGGGGTAGTAACGCTTGAGTTTCACGAAGACTGGGAATTTGAGTACATCCTCCAGTACCAGTATCTGCCTGCTACCGCTAATGGATCGCAGTGTCTATTTTGTCCACGATGTTGGAGGTGATGTTTATGGCTCCTGGACCAATGATTCTACCGACCATATGTGGATAAGAGATTCATTTCCAGCGCAATGCCTCGATCTGGGACTTCATGGCAGATTCACGTCGCTTGCACATAACGCAAGTGGAAAGTTAGTGGACATCCAAAGTGCGGCGGAAGATATCCTGGAATTTGTTGCAGCAGACAGACTTCCAGTAATTCTCACCGGTGTCCTCACGAATGTAGATGCTAACTAGACTTGACATCTAGTGTTCCACACGTCCAATATTCTTCGTGTGTGACGGTCGTGGGGGTATAGTTCTTACCCAGGTTGGTATTCCATTCTTGGTTAGTAGTCAACACAAACAATCCACTCACGTTCTCAGGCTCTCACTCTAGCACTATCCCAGCCTGCCGCAACGTCCAAGTTTCAATGCATGCAACAAGTCCGCGGAATTGCTTATTTTGAGACGCCCTTCCAAGGAGCTTCTACCAACTGCTGCTCAACGCCGCTAAGTGGTCTCTATCGGAATATGAGATTCACCCCGGGAGGTTATATTGCGGGTATTACTAGGAGAATTGCTAGATCAACCTTCCCCCCTAGCAAACTTTCTCGACTCATGGCGGCCTTTAACGACATCAGAAATAGAGAGGGGATTGAAGTTTTGGTGTTTATTGGAGAATCGCCAGATCGGCCCAAGAGAAAGGTTAGTGTAACGAATCATCCGTTATGGATAATTCGAATCTGTACCGATAGTTAATATGTCTTGTAGACACAGGTTTCGGCACCACCATTCCAGCCACCGGTTACCACTATTGGAATTAATGCAGGCTATCCTGATATGGTGAGATTTGCGAGCGAGAATGAGGCGCGAGTAGCAATCACAGAGATTATTGAGATGATCGAAGGGAAGCTGAATACTCCAACTACTCCAGCACTTCCATATATTCCCCAGCCTCTTATCTCCTTTCCGTCTCCAAGCTTCCCTCCTGACCCGGAAGTTACGGCTCGACAAGTTCCCGGGGACAAGGGCAAGGAAACTCAAGGAGGGGACATGACCGATAAGTACAGCCGACCGGTCCCCTTCCACACGGTCTTTGTGATAGATGACACTGGGTCAATGCGGGATCCTGTAGACTCGAATAAACCCACCGCTTTTGGTAAAACTCGATGGGACGTCCTCACTCGAGGTATGCGGTCCATTGGGGACATTGAAGTAGGGTCCGGCGCAAACGAAGTTGGTATCCATTTCCTAAAATCCACACACCTTGACAAAACGAACATCGCGAGCGGCCAGGAGATTCTCAATATCCTCGCACAGGTTAATCTAGATCAGGAAGTCGTGGGTACATACGTTGATGCCGCCCTTGCTGAGATCCTAGGGCCGTACGTGGCCAGATACGGAGAGAGAGTGTGTGCAGTCGGGCCGCTCAACGTCATTGTACTGACCGACGGAAAGGCCCACGATGCAAAGAGTGTAGAGAAGACAATAGCCAAAATTGGGGAAAAATTAGACGCCCTAGGTGCGCCCGACACGCAAGTGAGGCTCGTATTCCTTCAGATCGGGGACGACAATGCCGCTGCGGAGTGGCTGAAACGTCTGGGCGCCAGTCGAGTGGGCGTTCGAAAGGTAGATAAACCGAAGCTCTTGCTCCCCCCTCTCCTACACCCCCCATACTAACATTTCTGGACAGTATGTGTACGCGAGGACATTTGGAGACAGCGAAAACCCAGACCTTACTGAGGTTCTCCAGGATGTGCTGTTGGAGGCGGTTCAAAGGGAGACTGGCAGCGGGGCCGACCGCTGAAAGATGTGCAGCGGAGTTGGTTGGTGTTGGACTTAAGACGGTCGCATCGATGTAGATAGGTCTAATTAACATGAGGATGGTTGAGAGAAGACGGAGGGAGAAGAGTTCTCGCAGCTATGAGGCTGCCGCCTTGGCAACGGCACGCTGCCGAGATAGGGCTATTACTAACTCATGTAGTATTATTATTATTGTTATCGACATAGATGGTAGCGTTGACAAGATAACCATCAACCGTCTGTCCTAAAGCCATGCAGCTTAAAAACTGTTACCCTCACCCTCTCTTTGGTTTCGGCGGGCTGGGATTGTGACTCGTGAATTATGCATTGCGCTGTTGAAGTTAGCTTGCGTCCGTAGAGAGCCGGTCTGAAACTAGTTCTATATAAATATGATTTCTTTCTAAAATCCACCCTATCCCCCAACATGTTAGAGAAGGGAGGAGGGCAGCAGCCATATATTCTACCTCCGCCGAGAACTATGAGTTAGTGATGGCTCTTCCAAGATACTGCACCCCCACAGATTAGAAAGACATATCCGGTGATGGATTTCTGGGTATCTTCGTCATTGCCATAGTCAGAATCCGTATATCCAAGCAATCTTATGGTACCGTTGTAGAGAATTCCATAGGGTCGAAAGTTCCATAGATATCGAAAAGCCCGTTGCACCATGGTATGCCCGGGTTGGCTTGGAATTATTCAGTGGGTACTTATATGAGTAGAGAGCGATTAGCTGAGCGCTTATCGCACTTACCAAGCTTCCTGCAGCTAGGGCCCTTTGTTCCTGCGGCGAGACAGAGTTCCTCTTATCATTTCCTGTCCTCTAATCGGAACTCCTCGAGGCTGTGAAGACACAGTAGAGTCAGCCGGGCATGAGAGTATAATTGGTTTGTAACTTCCACCTCAAGGGGCAAGGTTGATTCGGATGTGTAGCTTGAGAATATGCGTGATCAGCAAATTATGAGGCAGAGAGAAATCGAACTTCTCATTCTCACCCGCCGACGCTTCCATCGTCACGTGCGGCCAAGCCGTGATGTGTTGTCGCGCAGGAGAGCGGGGCACAAAATCTGAAGGGCAGCACGAAGCCTTCTCTGTAAACAAATACCTTGGTAGAAATGGAATTTATCAAGGGGCTAAAAAGACTCGCAGTGGAGGAACTACCGGTGAGTCCAACGACCGGTGTTTCACTTTGGGATAGCAATTAACCGCCGCAGGGCGTATTTAACGATGAACCATGTGAATTTCGATACACTCCACTATCTAACCCTTCCTCCCTTATTAGACTTCTTGACCTTGAGGACGGTAGTGACAGCGACGCTATTCAATGTCAGCTGAGGGTAGCCGAACTTGACACTAAGGTGGATTTTGATGCGTTGTCGTACACATGGAAGAAGGATATATCCAGAGTTGGAATGAGTTCGACCCCAGCTCTAATGTTTCCAGATCGCTTTCCTGCATTCGATTCGAAGCCAGGCCGCCGTCGCGCCATCACTTGCAACGGTGGATCCTTGCGAATTCAGGCAAACCTCTATGACTTCCTCGTTCGACTCCGCCAGCAACGGAGGGGTCGCTCTATTTGGATCGATGCAATATGTATCGATCAGAGAAATCACGAGGAAAAGATACCACAGATCAGCATGATGGACAGAATCTACAAGTCTGCGAAGACCGTTCTAGTATGGTTGGGAGAGTACACAACTCCTCATCTCGTGGCTCAATCCATGGCACAACTTGAGCCGCAAAGCGAGGGAGCCGGGAATTTCTTTATAGAGAAGGATATTTTGAAGCTTCTTAGAAAGCTGCCCTCGCCCGAGAAGTATGCCAAAGAGATGGTCCTCAGTTCGAAAAGTCCGAAGAAAATTCTGGGGAACTTCCGCGCCTCAGTCTGTTTGGTGGACATCCTTAACCGGGGATACTTTCAGCGAGCCTGGATTGTTCAAGAAATGGCGCTTGCCAGGGACCTTTGCTTCTTCGTCGGTTCAGTAGAAATACCTCAAAAGCATCTACTGAACGCTATCGTCTGGAAGTCGGGCATGGAAGGAGCGCTTGGCATAACGGCGTACAAAGAGAGGTCCGGGTACCTGTCTGTGCCGGATATCCTCAGATCTCGAGACGATCGCCTTGATGGAAAGCCATGGCCGCTGGAAGAATATGTCACTCTCTGTCGCGATCGTATGGCCACCGACCCTAGAGACAAGGTTTATGCTATACTAGGGTTAGGAGATAAGGCTTACTTGCCGAAGCTAAGCAATGACGCGTATGAAATTCCCGTGGCCAAGGTGTACATGGATTTTACCGTGTTTCTGGCCAACCAGATCGGCTGGGAGCGAGTGCTGTCACTTGTTGGCAAGGTCGAACAGGGTTGCGAAAACCATCCATCATGGGCTCCAGATTACAGCGTATCACTACGACCCAAACCATTCTCATTCTATGGATGTACTCAATTCACCGCCGCTAGCTCAAGACCTCCAGACTTCGAAGCTAATGAAAAGGAAGAAGATGGTAAAGTCAGTTGGACTCTGAGACTATCGGGCGCCCAGCTTGATGTCATAGAGCAAGTTGGCGAGAGTCACGATATGTTCAACATGTTTCAGTTAACGAGAATGCGAGGGCATATGCTGGATTTAGTTACCAAAGTGGGCAGACGTTATCCACCCACCGGAGAAATGACTATGGATGCTTTCTTTAGCACTCTTTCTGCCAACATCTTTGCACGCTCAAATTTTGATGCTTGTAGGTTACGTACCGAATTTATTGAGTGGCTTGAGGAAGTGTTTTTTACTGCCGAGGAAATCACGAAGGATCAAGGTCTTCTACCATCAGTGGTCAAAGCGGGCTCCTCCCTCATGAGGAAAGCGGCAGATCTACCGGACGACTCAGGACTTGATGGAACTCACCTTTCGCTATCAGCAGCTGTCGATGCGTTTGTGGAGGAACATGACAGCTATAGCTATCAGCTTGCACCAGCGGCCGGAAGGCCTCCGAGCCGCTATAGAGTGAATCGGTGGATCCGGGATAGTCCGCAGCAAGGCGCCGACAACCCCGAGGGCTCAGATGACAAGCCACCCGAAAACCACGGAGGTCCAACCAAGTATACATATCTAAGACCGAATCGAACCGCGGGAAACACCCAACAAGCCCTAGCGCCCGAGAGCTCCGAGACCCAAAACGCCGAAACAGGCGAACCGATGCAAGATCCTGACGAAGAAAAATCGATATTCGCGACCGCCTTTAACATCTTATACAAAGACCGGCGGCTGTTCCGGACCAAGAACCGCAATTTCCTCGGAACCGGCCCCAGAACCGTCAAGAAGGGCGATCTCGTCATGCTCGTTGCCGGCTTGAAAGAGCCGCTTATTTTCCGGGCCGTGGGCGATGGAAGCGGGAGGCTGACGCTGGTTGGAACTTCCTATGTTCATGGCGCTATGTATGGAGAGCTGTTGGCTTCAGGTGATGTGGAGTTTCGCCCGTGGGTTGTGGTGTAATGGCGAGGGGTTCGGCTGTGATAGGGAGAAGGAGCCGGGGGGCGTGGTGTAGGTTCAAGGAAAAATGTAAGGCTCAGTTGTTTGATGCGCTCCATAGGTACTATCACATACATTCATTGTGGAGGTGGTTAGTAACCCCCTTTTCTAGTAGTCTGTTAAGGTTGATGAGATCAAGGTTGATGAGGTCACGTGATGTGAATTCATGATTATCTCAGCATTCCAGCTGGCCAAGAGTCGTTCTGCTAGGCTAGCAACAAGACACATGACAACAAAGTTCCAGATCCCTTTGCACGAATTCATAGAGTGAAACGGGCCTAGCCCCATTCCCTAGATATACCCTTCGTCCCGACAACAATACGACCCAGCACGACATCCCCCCAGCAAAATCCACCCTAGCTCTCTCTCTCTCCTAACCGCCCCATCAAGGCACAATAATCCAACAGGCATTATCTTCATCAAAAATCGGCGTATCTCTATTACAATCGACCCAAGTCTTCACATCCCCTTTGCCGCGGCAGCTGTAATACCTTCTGCCGCCATGAATCTGTTGGGACCATATTTCATTCAAGACGTAGCCGCCGCCACAAACCACCTCCAGGCACTTCCCCGCGTACATTTTCCATCCAGCATTACACACGCACTGGGGCTCCGCCCGACAGAACCTCGGGTTGTGGTTCTCGCAAGACGGCGTGCCCACGCAATACGCCGTGTCGAATAGAACGGAAATGTCGCAGCCTTGGTTGCTGCATTCTTTGCTCCTGCCCTCGGAGGTCCATAACCAGTACCCGAGGCCGTTGCAGGATCCGGCGATGGGTTTGTAGATTGTGGTGCAGGTGCCGTGGTCGAGTTGTCGGGCTGAAATTCCCGGGTCGGCTTGTGCGCATGCGAGTGGGAAGAGGGAGGAGATGGTCGTGGTGGCAACGGCCAGCGTGAAGGCTAGAATTGCTCGCATTCTGACTTTTAGATTTTTTTTTTGGGGGGGTTTTTCTTGGGGATTTGGGTTGCGGAAAAAATATGGGAATGGACGGGGTCGCTAGCTATTTCTTAAATACACTCTAAAAGGGTTACGGTTATGTCTAGAGCCGGTATCTCAGTTGAAGAATGGTGTTTTGCGGAGGCTGAGGTGGTCGTTTTGCTTGGATGGTTGATTGGGTTGCGATGCTCAGAGTTCATAAGCTATCCAGCTTAAAGTGCGAAAACCTAATTCCCTGCTGACGCCCAGACTGTTCCCCTTGGCTGTTGGCCGACAGCTAACAGCTTTAATCCCTGGAAGGAGTAAGTATTGGGAAGAAAGGGCGCGAGAGAGGAATTATTTAGTCCCGTCGTTCTAGCGATTAAAGAGCTGGGGGGAGTTGTGGGGGGCGCAGTGATGAAGCTCCGACCCTAGCGACAACTTGTAGCGATCCTTGATAGTGGCAAACCATAGCCCGCCCCGAATTACACAGTTAGGACGATGCCCCACCTCAGTGCGGGTTCTCTAGCATTAACTCCACACCTGTATTCTATGCCGCGCGTACGATAGCTAATACCGCCAATGCTCGCCGCCTAGATCGCACAAGAAAGAGAAAGAACTGATACCGGAGGGGAGTGTGAGCCCTAAACCTGCAAACGGGCCACCTGCAAACTGCAAACTGCATTTCGTTTCTAGTCCACCCTCATACTAACGCGCTGAAGCAGGGGGTGGCTGTGTTTAGAAAATGAGGGGAGCGGGGAGAACAAGTGACTGATGGTATTAATAGATTAGGGGGTTTTGGGGAGGAGGGATCTGGTGATAGACGATCGTGGAGACGGACGATGATGGATGGATTTTGCAGTCAATCGTCCCTGTTGAACGGTGGATGGGTGAGGTCTATGCTGTGACCTAAGCTGGCACGTGAGAGGAGTGGGAAGCTAGCTTATAAGATCAACGTGATCTGTTACTTTATCTCTTCTCCGTTTCGACTGAGTCGAGGTCGAGTCTGTCTTCGGGCGAGTTGATGCTGTGGATATTCTACAGTTTGATATCTGCCGGATTTAAGATAGAATTGTTCGTATTATTCTATGTAAGGAGAGAAGGTTACGTGGCTAAAAGACTTAGTACATAGAAGAAAGCTTTCCGCCCGCTAGCGATTCGAGCTAAACACACATGACATTTCAACAATATCCTCTCACGTTAGCGCTTGTTTGGGAATAGAAACGAACTGAATTGAGTCTTCAAGAGAGTGGAGCTTGGGGGGCTACTCGCGCTCCTCTTCTCAATGAACTGCTTCGCGGCAGCAATGCTGCATGCGTGGTTGGAGAAAATAGGGCTACTGTCTCTCTTGTTCGCCGTCGGTATTGAGAATGTCATGATCTACCCTGCCGCCGGAGATTGGCGCGCGCAGCGCCAGAGCGATTAGTGGAGCAGCAGCGTTTCGGTACGCTGAATTTACTGGACTCTATTCTATGCCGCTGGCTCCGCAGCACGAAGTGCTCTGTGACTACGGATGTAATGTCCTCGCGGAGCATTGCGAGTATGGGAAAAGGGGCTGGGCAGAACAATTGGATAGCAGACGCGCAGCCTAAGCGTGCCCATTGAGCTATTAGGCGCCCGCGAGGATTGCCCCCGAGACATCGCAATGAACATTCGGCTGGCTATATAGGCAGCCTAAATGCACCGTCCCCGTGTGGTCAATAGGTCAATAGGTACTCTCGTTTTCCAGTGTGATAAACTGCGAAGGGGAGTTCTGCGCCCCGCATCGTTCAGTAGTAGATATTGCCTAACAGGGTAGCTTACCTAACTCGGGTTCTCTACTCGAGCGTTCAACCCACACACAACCCGCGATACGCAAATTCCAACATTCTATTGCCCTTCTCCCACACCCCCAGTCTCTCTTACCTACAACAAAGAATCGCCCTGTTGGCCTTGAGATCCCGAGATCATGCATATTCTGGTAGGGCACTTTCCGCATCCAAATGGAAGGCAGCTAACGGCGAATCTTTGCAGGTCGTGAACGACGATGGACCGCCGTCCGTTTCCTCGCCCTACATTGCACCCTTTGTGAGGGTGCTTCAGCGGGCTGGCCACGTTACTTCGGTGGTTTTGCCGAGCGTCCAGAACTCTGGTATGGCAAAGGCATACAATTTTGGGCAAGCGCTTCGGCCCGAGTACTACCAGCCAGACCCCACCGACGATGATCCCACTCCAGACCAGTGGATTGTGGTCGACGCCACCCCGGCGAGCTGCGTACAGCTAGGTGTTCATCATCTTTTCCAACACCGCGGACCTGTCGATCTGGTCATATCCGGACCGAACTATGGACACAACCTTACATCGGTTTACATCCTTGCTAGCGGAACGGTTGGCGGCGCGATGGAAGCTGCATTGTGTGGGAAGGTGGCTGTGTCACTGTCCTTCGCTTTCGGTAGTCATCAAGCACCTGGTGACGACGGGGTCCATAGTGCAGACCTCATCGCTACTGCGTCTGGAATATCAGTGGAATTGATTGAGAAATTGGCTCGAGAGCCTCGCAACGATGTGGATGTTTATCACATCAACGTTCCCAGACTACAGAGCACACCGCCGCCTAAAGTTGTTTGGACGACTGTCGCCCGCAGTTCACTCAGCTCCCCTAGTATATTCCAGATACTCCCAGACGAGGGTGAGACTTCCAATTCTTCTGGTTTACCCACTTTCCAGTGGTCACCGCGGTTCACTGATGTGCAGCGAATCTTCGAGGAAGCCCCACCCGGCACTGATGCCTGGGCTCTCAAAAAGGGATACATAGGGTTTGTCGTCCCATGCCATACGTTCCATCAGATCTTTCAACTAACTAGAACCAAGCATCACTCCTTTCCAGGCGTCTCTTCATGAAACCCCTGGTCTGCACGGAGAAGTGGATTTCAACTCATCCGTATAAGTGAGGAGCAGCAGTGGGGCGTCTGGCCCCGGCACGCCCTCTTCTAGTTCTGCTACACATCCCCCGCACACGCGTAAAGCTCCTGGAGTAGGGTGCATGCTGCGAGATGATAGATGGAGAAAACTACTTATTCATTTTGAGTCTCAATAAGATGGCGAAATGAAAGCAATACCTGGATTACACTATGCTCAAAGATGTGTACGGCCATAGTTGGAAGCGGGGTTTTGGCTCAGCCATTGCCCACAACAACCTTACCCTACGACTCAACCCGGCGACAAAACGCGACCAGGGGAAAAATGAGAGAATAAATTAATAAAAAGGAAAGAATAGAAATAAAAATAGTATAAGGTAGTGGCCGACAATCTCCCGGTACAAACTTAACCCCGCCAGATCCCGAGACGCCAGACAGACATACGATGCGGGGAACCTCTCCGTTAACCCGCTAGGACCGAGTCCATGCACCCCAGCAGCACATCGTGTTTGCGGCCATGATTTCCCCCGGGCCTCCGGGGGTATATCTGTGTAAACCGTAGCCACAAGGAGTTGGGGGTTTCTGTAACGAGATCATAGATGCCGATAGTCACATCACTATATTGAGTGGTAATGGCGAACGGACATCCGAGCCACAAGGGCTCGAGGCTCAAGGTTCGAGGAATGAGCAACTTCGAGGGCCCAAGTCTGCTATGCGCCCGTAGTTTAGTATATAAAGGCGCCTAGACACCCCCAATAGATAGCAGAATTAATTCAATCGATTCTACACACATGCGCGCTCTCGAATAGTTTTTCATTTCACCCCACATTCATCGGACCTTCTAGTTGGTTACCGCCGCAATATCAAGCTGAATGGATGAATTAAATTGTAGATTGCATTGTGTAGCTACCGCCTCGCAATGGTAGAGTTTTTTCCTAGCCCCGTCCGGGGTTGGCCCATCGTAGCCCCCCCGCCTTCCGATATCAATACAACCCCGTTTTGCTCGTCATGGTACTCATTTGGGCTGGCTGAGGGACCTTTGTAATTTCGTCGGCTTTTTCAACCCCCTTGAGACCCGTGCCGTTTGTTTGTAGGTACCGATCTGCTCGCTCACAGTGGGGAGGGGGGGTAATCGTGTGTGCGTGAGTGAAACGGGGAGTGCACGGCTATTTGGCGGGGCCTGCGGACGGTTGGCTGGGGTTATGACGTCGGAACAGTCGTACTAGCTCGCGGTGCCCGTTCTTGGTCGCTATATCTAAGGCTGTCGATTTGTTCTTGTTCTGCACAGCGGTGTCGGCTCCCTTCTTGAGAAGTATTCGCACTACCCCCTGACATCTACGCTCAACCGCTACGTGCAGAGCTGTCCGCCCATCTTTATCCTGTGCGTCTATATTGGCCTTGCACTCGAGAAGTACTTGCACTACATCCCGATGCCCACGCACAGCAGCTGCATGCAGAGCTGTCTGTCCATCTCCACCCCTTGCACCGATATCGGCCCCGCACTCGAGAAGTGCTCGCACCACCTCCTCGTACCCTTTGCTAGCTGCTAGATACAGAGCTGTCCGTCCATCTCTATCCTCTGCGTCGATATTGGCCTTGCACTCGAGAAGTGCCCGCACCGCCGCCGCATACCCAGTCCCCACTGCCGCCGCATGCAATGCCACGCACCCATTTGCATCCTCTAGGCTAGCTCCCTTTTCGTACAGCAGCCGTATCACCTCCCCGTGCCCATACTCGGCCGCTCTGAACAGCGCCGTCAGTCCACGTTCATCCGTTGCGCCGACGTCTGCCCCCTTTTCGAGCAATGCCCGTACCACCTCTACGGATCCACTTAAGGCTGCCTCATGTAGTGCTGTCAACCCGATTCCGTCCATTAGGCGGATATTGGCCCCTTTGTCGATAAGTAGCCGCACTACCCCCTCATGACTATTCTCAGCTGCTATATGTAGCGCGGTGGACCCTAAGTTATCCACTACATCGACATCGGTCTTGTTCTCGAGAAGCGCCCGTACAACCTCCCTATTCCCGACCTCGGCCGCCTCGTGCAGTGGCGTGCGGCCGTACTGATCCCTTGCGTTGATATCGGCCTTATTCTCAAGAAGGACCCGCACTAACTCCCCATATCCACCCTGGGCCGCCAGATGCAGTGCCGTAAAACCAGCGCTATCCATCGCATCGACATTGGCCCCCTTCTTGAGAAGTACCCTCGCAACCTCCCCGTACCCGCGCTCGGCCGTCGCATGCAGTAATGTCCGTCCGAATTCATCACTTAAGTTGATGATGGCTGTGCCCTCGAGTAGTAGCCGCACCACTGGTGAATGGCCGTTCTCAGCAGCGGACATTAGCGCCGCCTTTCTATCTTTATCCCTTATGTTGACTCTAGCTCCCTCCTCGAGCAGCAATCGCACGCTTACTGTGTCCCCCCGCGCAGCAGCAGCGGTTAGAACACCGACATTCATCACGGTGGCGTCAGCTCCCTAATTGGTGTTTGAATAATTGTAGAACAGAATGTGAGGGTAGGTTTGCCTATGTAGGGGCGAAGGTAGGCAAGAGGTTTAAATAGTTGTTCCATTGCGATGTCATGGCGCCAATGCTCCCCGTGCCGCCATCCTCTCGAACGCTGCGCCACCGACACATTTGCCGCCAACAAGCACACTTCGGTTCCTTCTTGTCGCCTCCTAAGGGGGTTGTTCTCCCTGGTAGGGTTACTACCTATGGATTACCCGAGTTCATCCAGGGTATTGCTGTAGATAGTGTGCTGGACTACCGTGCTAGGAGGTTGTTGAAATTCTGGTGGCGCATGAGGGTTTGCCCTCCTTTGGCGCCTTGGCCTGCATGACGCTATATATCTCTGCAGCACCTATCACACAACCGTGTTAATTAATATATTCTACACGGTTGAACTCCAGCGGTTTGACCTAATCGTTGGCACTTCAACAAGCGGCTCGATTGCTGTTGTAGTGGGCGGACTCCACACAACGATCGACGAATGCATCGCCAAGTACGAGCAAGTAGTATTAAAGACTGCATAGAATAGATGGATTGACTGTGTACAGCGGTAGATCTATGTGAGCAAGTGGAGGTGAAGTAAATTTTTTTGTTGGGCCCGAGGGCGCTAAGCCGACCGCTAGTACTGTGGAGAGCATTGTGGAGAGTATCGGGGCCGGTGGGTAGGGTGCTTGTTGGAACATCGCCGCAAGAGTCGTGTTCGCACGGGCGGAACTACCCGAAACAATCCCGTGGCGGCGAATAGGAGCCGCCCAATTTGTATGGCCCCTATTCGCCCAGCCCGGATTGCTAGCGGGTGAAAAGTTTACTTCACCCGCGCTGTCTCTCTCTTCTCTCTGTACTTAGGGGGTGGGGGTAAGTCTCTGCTCCCGGGCACCACCAATTTCCTGCTGTTGATTAATATTTTCTAGTGAAAATTTTTTTCTCTACTTTGTATCTATCTATAATGAAGTTGAAAGGCCATCGCGATGATTACTTTCTCTTGACAAAAAATCGTGAAACAACTTAAGATGAACAATTACAAGTGATTACTTTACGAAAACACACCAATAAATCTTGGGAAGAGATTGTAATTGCTACCAAAGTCAAAAAATCTACCTGTTGACAAATTTGGGAACGATTCCTTGTTCTTGGGACTCCTTCAAATCGTCCCAGAGTAGGACGTCCAACTCTATTTACCGATGCCCTTAAACTGCAACTTGTGTCACGAACGTAGATTCCGGGCGCTTGGAAAGTGAGGTAGGACTACTTCTATTCGACGATTCAAAGCTAAAGAAGAGAGGAGGTATAGAAGGAGGGCTCGCGTTTATATATATAAGAAAAGGAAACTCTCGAACCTGCCACAAATTGTCACGAGTCATGCCAGCCGTGGTTAGGCCTGCTGGCTATACTACGAACGGTAGTGGTTCGCGGTTGGTCTGTCCGTAAGTTCGTTGGGTCCGTAGGTTCGTTGGGCAGTGCGGTTGAGGTCCGTGTATAGGTTCGAGGGCTTTGCGCGAGGTTCGTGGGTCTGACGATGAGCTCATGTGGCTTGATGCAACTTGTGTAGGCTAGGTCGGAGGCGATCGGAGGTTCATAACAACTTGTTACTTTCGTCACCAGTAGCAAAAAAACACGACGACTTTCTTGGGATGAAATAAAGGAGGAATTAGGATATAATTGCAGTACTAGATTATTGAAAGAGACAATGCAGTCTATGGGATATAATAAACGGATGCCTAGAAAGAAGTAAGTTTTTAGTATTTAAATAATTATTTTTACTAATTATTATTAGATTTAATGTTTCTCTTGTGAATCGAGCCAAACAAGTAGCATGGTGTCAGGAAAAATTGGAATGGGGACCGGAGGAATGGAATCAAGTTATTTGGATGGATGAATCAACATTTTCAACAGCAGGATTTCATCATCGCCCTTGTGTTATTCGAAAACCAGACGAGGAATATCATGAAAATTGTATCGACACCACATGGCATTCTGGACGAAAAAGTACAATGGCATGGGGGGCATTTTATGATACAATAATGTCAGAATTATTTTTTGTTCCAGGAAAGACAAAAATTGATTCGGCAGAATATGTTAAGCATATTTTGGATCCTATTTTAATTCCCTTTTGGCATCGAATATGCGAGGAAAAAGGTTGGGCTGTGGTGATGGAAGATGGGGCACCGGGGCATAAGAAATTTGCCAAAGTATGTCGAGC
>JAJDFF020000249.1:0-49065 GCA_021527025.2 Geoglossum cookeanum | reverse complement strand
TTTTTTTTTTTTTTTTTTGTTGTTGGGGGGGGGGGCGCTCGGGGGGGGGTTGGGTGGGGGGGGGGGGGGGGGGGTGGGGGGGGGGGGGGGGGGGGGGGGGGGGGGGGGGGGGGGGGGGGGTGTCTTTGGTGCTACATGTACCATGGCGCGGGGGGGGGGTTTCTAGTCTATTTTGTGGGGAAGTTTTGGTGGTATGTACGCGGAGAAGAGCTGGAAACTGGAAACTGGGTTGAGTGGGGTAGGCGGTATCGAGTTTTGGCAGGATGGAGTGGATATGTGCCTTCAGACGTTGGGTAAGCTAATCTAGGGAGAATAGGAAAAAAGAAATAAGGAAAAACGCCCTTCCCTGCAAGAGATACAGGTATATATATATATATATTCCCCCCCCCCTCTCTGCCCAAAATTCCCATCAAATTTTTTTTTTTTTAAAAAAAAAAACACCATTCACCTTTCCTGATAATCCCTAGCCAAATTAAATAACAAAAAACCCCCAAAGAAACCACCCTGTTGGGATCTACTAGATAGAGATCCCCGTGGACTATATAGACTATGAAGAAAATGACTACCCCCCCCAATCGTATGACCAGACAATGGTGAGAGAAGCTGAATGACCCCATACTACCGGTGAACACTCCCGTGACCGACTCCAGAGTCCATCGTGCTCGGCATCTCCCAGTTCGCCAACACCTCTGACAACATGAGATCCCCTGGTGTCGGCCCATCGCCGTCCAAAAAGCTCGGGGTAAGTCCGAAAGATTCATGCCTTTTCTCAGGAGTTTGCGATAGATATGGCTCGGACGTGAGACCTGTCATGTATTCGGGCTGGTTGTGGAAGTACAGGTGGTTTGCGCCGTTATTGTCATATCCAGTTGGGCCCACGTCGTTCATTGAAGAAGGTGTGTATGCCCCGCCCCCGTTGCTGCCCGGCGTGGTCTGATCAGATGACGATCTGGGCTCTGTGTGAAGGTTGCTCCCAGGGGACGCGTCTATGGGTGCTGTGGGAGAAGAGGACATGCTAGTGTGCATTCTTTCTTGGACTCCGGTCTCGCGTGGGCGCTTTAAATGGAAGGGCATGGTATCGTAGCCATCTTGAGACGAGTAGATCTGGTGCTGAGAAGCCGGCTGCGGGTAATGCCCGGGTAAGCCGGAACAGTGCGACTTTGCACCGCTCGAAGGTACGCCCTATCGTTTGCGAGATTAGTAAAACTGGCCAGGAAGGCTACGGCGCGGCGCGCGGGTGGATGATATACCGGTTCCTCACCCCTCCCAAAGGGGAATTGAGACTCATCATGGTTATATTTTACGCCGCCCTCCCGCATGTCCGCTTCTAGCTGAACTAGGAAAGACGAAGTCAATGGGTTTTTTCTCTTCAAAATGTCCATCGCCGTGAGTAAGAACTGTAGAGAGCTTTTTCCCTGGTCGTCCCCTGGCCGAATTTTTAGGTATTGCACAAAGACACGTGCAGCGACGTAAAGACAGAATGAGATGAAAGGGTTCATCTGGTAGAATGGGCTGTTAGATTGAAGTCCTTGGCATCGTAGAGGAAATGCCGACAAGAGAGGGTTGAACATACTCTGGATAGATCCATATGACTGATCATTCTCATAATTTTCGCAATTTCTGCGGCCGCAGTGATACAGCGAACTTGGCTATCGGCAGAAACTGTTGGCGGTAGATTGTTCTTCTCAGCCTTGAATATTGCAGCCTGATGTAGACAAATGGTGGAAGTGTGTATATTCATGTTAGAGAAAACAATGTTTGGATCAGATATCCCGGCTGGAAGCTTGAGATGGCTAGGTAGTGAGAGCGCTGTACTGTTGAGAATATTATCCATTGTCCGGTGTCGCTTCCAAAATTCGCCGTTAAGGTCGTCGTCCCGGTCGTCTGTGTCAGGGCGGTGAAGATGGATAAGATTACGGCCAAATAAGCAAGCCATAAGCACCACGCCTGCAAATGGAGACAAATTAGCAGCTCCTGAGGCACTCAGTGCTTCATTGAGTGGCATGGCTTGAGATGGTTGTTTGCTCTTATTGTACGCCTCCTCGCTAGCCGGTAGCATTGTTAATATCTACCACCAAATAATATTAGTTTTGAATTCTCTGGCAAAAGAGAGACAAACTGCTGTTTGGGGGCCATTGCTCACATCCTTTTCTTCGATTGTTAAAGGCCACCCTGTACCAATACTCGCATATCTGTCAATACAAAAAGAGAGCCAAAAAGTTCTCCTTCTCTCCTCCTTCTCCGTCCAGTCTCTGGGAGGGGGAAGGCATTGCTTCACATCCAAACCAACACCGTCGAGTCGGTGTAAGCCCATCATTTGAGCCAAACGTATAGCTCGTCCAGTGCTCATCCACGCTCGCGGAAAGAACATTAACTTAAATTCATATATCGCGATGAGTATCCACGTCTGCGCATATGCGACGGAGATTAGACACTCGCCGTGGCCTTTCATCTCGGTCTCCTCTAGGTATTTCCGGGCTCGATCATAGAAGTGTGACTGGAGGTTGAAGTACTTGTCTGTGACAGATGCAGCGAGGGTCCATATCGCGTAGCGGAGAGAGACTGGCGGTCGTGCCCCCTCTGGTAAGTTCATTGCGGCAAGGTAGCGAGCGCGATGGATCATTGGGCCAGAAGGATGGCATTTTTCAAAATAGATTTGGTGTCTGAATGTCATAATGTTAGATCACTTGGCCCTTTGTCTTGGGTCTGCAGAGAAACATACAGTTCATCGATGACGTCTTGGGGTGGTAGTGGTTCATCCAAGCCCAGCCCTATCAGCTCCCAGGTCAGGGGATCGCCGCCTCCGAGCGCCGGGTCGAGGAGCGAAGGCGGTTGCATTGCTCCCGTGTCGTATGGCTCCTGACTTGGATACATCGTGGGTACATTGCCAACGCCAATATTAATACCGGGAGTAGCTGGAAATTCGGGTTGGTGGAGCAGGGTATCTTGCGACATCAGATTTGGCTCATTTGGATCTTGCGGGTCTTGAGTTTTGAGGAGTGTCTCGACTTGTGCTAGAGTTGAACAAATGTCAGCGGTGGTCCTCGGAATACCTAGCGATGAGGGTTGGGGTACCCAGTCTTGCTTCAAGCGCCTTCACATAACCCCTTTTGGGTCCGCTCTTCTTCCTCACTTCGTCGTACGCGCAGCGATGCCCGAGTCTCGAACACTTGCCGCAGCTTGGCTTGTTCCCATCACATCGTAGTTTTCTCTTCCTGCAGACCACGCATGCTATGCGCTTCGGTCGCGGGACATCTCCGCATCGCGACTCGCTGGATGCCCTCTTGTTGGCCTCATCAGCATCGCACCCATCCGTACCGTTGACCCTGGACTTCGAAAGGTCGTTGAAGGAGTAGTCGTCTCCGAGATCCTGATACGAACTTGAACTAGACATCATTAACATTGATTGCTTACCCCGAGAGTGAGCGTTCGGAAGCCTGGTTGCGCCGGTTGGAAAACGGATTGTCGGGGAGTTGAAGGTCACGACGCCGAACCCTTCTTGTCCAGCCAGTTTCAGCCGCACCGTGAGCGGGCCCGCCAGAGCAATCGCTTCAGCTCGAGCAAATCTCTCTCGGTATAGACCGCAGTTTTAGGGGTTCTCAGCAGCTGGAGACGGGCCTGTCTGTGATTGACAGCCACAGAGCGTGGAGGAGGAGTTGTTGCTCGCGACAGCATGCACCATACATGTGGAAATCTGGCTAGACTATTTGCTATGACGCCGTTGGATTTTGACTCAAAGAACAACCCCCGGCCCGAGCCTGCAGCCAACGGGGAGGTCAGCTTACTCCTTGGCGGTTTGGCCCGTTTCTTAGCACCGCGACCGTTGACATGCCCTCCTGCTCCAACAACTACAGCAGCATCTTGTTCGGAGCATGTACGTGCACTTGTGCTCTGCGCTGTATATCCGGGGAGAAGCTTCGACCGGCTTCGACCGGGTCGGACACCGCTCTCACGGCGTGTGTCGATGCGGGTCACAGGCAAAGAGGCACAGCCGCGATGTTACCGTCAGGCTGCGAAACAATCGTCTGGGATTGCGTGGCCCCTCGCCGAACGATTGGACGGGATGTCGGCGACAGGTGATCCCCGGCAACCACCACACCAAGCTCCGTCCGCCGTACTATGGATTGCGGACAATCTTTGCTTGTACCTGTACATGTGCAATATACATACAACATCCCCTTGTCTAGGACAGAATCGATAAACAAAAAAATAATATCGCACAAATCGCGGTGATCACCCTTTCCGTGCACTCTTCCTTTTCCCCTGGTTCCGCGGGCGTTCTACAACAACCCATTTGTTGGGGTTCCTTTTGTTTCGTGTCTTGTAACCCGATTTGGTCTGCGAATCTCGTCAGTAAAAACAAACATGGATGTGGTCAGGGCCGAGCATTGGCTCACCGGGACTCCCCATGGACTGACGGGATGAACATTCCCCTTCGATTTACCTCTACCGCCACCATGGGGATGGTCCACTGCAATCACATATCGTTAGGCATTTTGCTCGTGTAAAGCTCACGTGGTCCACGAAGGTATTTCCACTCACCGGCATTCATAGCGACACCCCTAACAGTAGGTCGTATTCCGAGCCACCGTTTCCTCCCTGCTTTGCCCAACTGCCTGTGCTGATGATGGGGGTTGCTAACCACACCCACCGTTGCACAAGCATCTTTACTTACCTTCCTGACCTCTCCACTTTGTAGTCTAATGGTGACATTTTTTGCTTCCTTGTCGGTGGAGCTTTCGTCACCTTTCGAGATCACAATCGCGTAAGTGCCTGCGCTCCGGCAGAACACACCTCCCCTGTCCTTCGACGACCCGACATTGTGAACGAGCGTTCCGATGGGGATCATGCGCAATGGAAGACAATTGCCACGCCAAGCTGTTTTGGCAGCGAGAATACCTGGATCGACGACACCGCCCATACTGTCTAGGAGGTCTTGTGGAATACCGGACCGGTAGCTCTGCACCGTATCCCCAGCCCTCATGCCTTCTGCAGCAAGAATGTAACTTTTCCTTCCCGTTGCCTCCTCAGTGATGAGAGCAATATGGCCGCTCCTGCCCGGGTCATGCTCAATCCGGTCCACAGTATGCCTCCCCGGCGTCATCCTCGAGAAATCCACCGTCCTGATTCGTCTTTTATGCCCCCCCCCACGGTGCCTGACCGTCACACGCCCAGTGTGATTCCTCCCACCCTTGCCATGCCCTTTCTTTGCGAATGTCAATGGGAGAAAAGGGCGGCCTTTCCACAAATGATCGTTAATAGGACGACGCAAATGACGGACACCAGGGGTCCGAGGCTTGTACGTTCGCATAGCAAACGTTGAGCCCTCATCGCGAGTTGGGGGTGGGGCAAAAGCTAAAGCGGTGCTCTGAGAGACGGAGGTCTCAGCGGCAGCAGGTTCAACAGGCTCGATCGAAGCATAAGCGCGAGCGTGTCGAAGGGAGACGATGCAACTGCACGAGCGTAATGGCCTCCGAAGTAGCAATCGTGGCTGCAGCATCATAGAAGCTGCGGTTAGAAGAAGGGCCTGTGCAATGGGGTTAGACGGGTTAGATGGCGGAGGGTAAAAGCACCGTAAAGTCGAAGCGTGGACGAGGTCAAAATTCAACGGGCCCAGGCCTGAGGCTCTTGAGGCTCTTGAGGCTCTCATGCGGGGCCAATCAGACACGCCCACACGAGACCAACACCAAAACCTCGCGTTGGTGTGGCGCGCAAAAGCAGTCTTGGCTGTGTGGCTGGTGGTTGCCCCCACAACACGCCTCTGTTTATAAGCCTCCACTCCGTGCACCAGGCGGATCAGGAACAGCCAATTCAACAGGAGATTTTGTACGGGCGTCAGTTCCTCACTCGACACGCAGCAGGGACTCTGGCAGCCAGCTCCAGCAGCCTTCGACTTGCGGATTACGTGCACCTGCAGGCTCGACGCGGATCCCGATTCTCGTGGTCTGGCGTCTATTCCGCGCCAAGAGTCGTCAATGATCGCATGCCCATACCAAACAACCTAACCAGAACACCGTGCCTTGCAGCGAGCGAGCCTCTTTGCCTCTTCACCCAACCGTTCTCGTCCTTCTTCCACCACGCTTCCTCGCCTCCTTCACAACACACAATCAACCAAACCTCCTCCCTCTCCAGCTCTTCAACGCGCACCGCGTAATTCGTTTTTGCTCCTCGCGTCTGCAGGTCCATTTGCTCTCGTGCTGTTGGGTCAGCGAGGCATTGGTACCGACAACGTTCAGCTGTTCGTGCGTGGTGCGAGCGACTCTCAAGAGCTTTCTGCTCCTTACTAGGTGTGGCTAGCTGGGATCTCTAACTGTCTTTCGACAACACGGGAGGTATGTGCATACACATGCCCTTCCGACGTGTTAAGTCCTTGTGATTCGGTAGTGCAGAGATACTTATTCGTGCGTCTACAGTCGTCGCACACAATACAACCTGTCTTCCTCTAGACGGAAGTTCACGGGAGCCGAAAAGACCATAATATCCAATCTTCGATCCCCGTCGTACTCTTACGCTCAGCTACTGTTACCATGCCTCCGGTAAGTGATACGCATTCGCTCCAAACGCGGAGGCCATTCTTTAAACTAGTTTGCTCTCGAATATTGAATTGCATCTCTTTTACTAACCAACCACTGCATAGGCTCGGTCTCAACGACAGAGAACTGTCACAAATGAAAACGAAGAGAATATAGGTGTAGGCACAACACGCCTTACGAGGGCCAAAGCGGCCGCCCTTGCCAATGAGGACGCTTCAAGTGGGGCAGGCGTCAAGAAACCTCTTCAATCTAAAAAGGCTACCCAAGGAACAATGAATGCAGCTACACGGAAACGTGCTGCTTTGGGTGACGTTAGCAACGTCACTAAGGGCGAAGTAGTTGAAGGAAAAAAGTTCCAAGGGACGGCAAAGTCGGGACTTGTATCAAAAGCTGCTCAGCCCACTGGCGTTCAAAAGCCCTCCCGTACCAACTCTACGCGTTCAATCCTCGGCGCAAAGGACAATAATAAGAAGGCAACGACCGAACTGAAACGGACAGCAAGTGGTTCAGGCGTTTTGGGAGGCATTCAAAAGAAACGCCATGCCAACTCGACGTCTAGTGCACAGTCTACTAAGGAGGAAGCACCAGCTGCAGCGCCTGCACCAGAAAAGACTATCAGTGTCGAGATCGAGAAACGTGAGCTCGTTGAGACGAAAGAGAGCAATGTGGTCGAGAGCGAGCTAGAGGAACTGGTTGATATAAAAGATATTGATGTAAAGGCTGCCATAGCTGCTGAAGTGCGGGACTTGGATGCTGAAGACCTCGACGATCCCCTTATGGTAGCCGAATACGTTGTGGAGATATTCGATTACCTCAAGGAACTCGAACAGACTACGATGCCTAACCCTAACTACATGGAAGACCAAACGGACTTGGAATGGAAAATGCGTGGCATACTCATTGACTGGCTTATAGAAGTGCATACTCGGTTTCATCTTCTGCCGGAGACGCTCTTCCTTGCTGTCAACATCATTGACCGTTTCCTATCAACCAAAGTTGTCCAACTTGCCCGCTTGCAGCTCGTTGGCGTTACAGCTATGTTCATCGCCTCGAAATATGAGGAGGTCTTGTCACCGCACGTTGCAAATTTCCGTCACGTTGCGGACGATGGATTTACGGAACAGGAAATACTCGGTGCCGAGCGTATTGTGCTTTCTGCACTCAATTATGATCTTAGTTACCCAAACCCAATGAATTTCCTCAGAAGAATATCGAAAGCCGACAACTATGACATCCACACGCGTACTTTGGGAAAATATTTCATGGAGATTAGTCTGTTGGATCACAGGTTTATGTGCTATCAACCAAGCCATATTGCTGCGGCCTCAATGTACCTCTCACGTCTCATCCTCGAAAGAGGCGAATGGGTATGTCTTACTTTCCCACATAAGAGCACTAAGCATACGCTAACGACGGTAGGACGCTACCCTTACTCATTATTCTGGCTACACCGAGACAGAGATCAAACCAGTGTTTAAACTAATGATCGACTATCTTGCTCGCCCTGTCGCCCACGAAGCATTCTTCAAGAAGTATGCGAGCAAGAAATTCCTGAAATGTAAGCTAGTTATCCCTAGTGCTTGGTCTCCGACCCCTAGACAAGCCAACTAATGGTTTGCATAGCTTCAATTCTCACCCGCCAGTGGATCAAGAGATACACGGCCTACTACGCATACACGGCCGAGGAGACTGAGGAGGCTGAGGACTCTCGATAGTATTGTTGGACGGTTTCAGCACGACTTATTTCATGATCCAACGCGCAACCTCGTTCCGTACGTGACCCGCTCTCGTTCTCACGCTGTTATGTGACGGATAAAATAAGTGTATGGGTTGGATCGGACGGTTTCTCAATATGGGTTTGGAACGACGAATAAATAGAGATGATTCTTTCGTGGGGCTAGTCTGTGTTGGCTTTCTTTCAGACCATCGAGCCCGACTATTATTCCTCGCTCTGCTGGTATGCCTCTGCGCCTATCCCTTTTGCATAAAGTTCATCATCGTCTACGCTCCTGGCGTTTTACATGTCTGTCCCCGGAAGTATCCCCCTTGATGCGGAGTGGGGCACGGCACACGGCTCCTATACGCTTTATTTGTATCTCCTGTCCACTTTTCCTCTTGTCTCGCGGGGTCTAACTTATTGGCGGATTTCGCACTCCGTAGCTCTATATTTCTCGCTTGTGGTTTCTCGCAATCCGGTGTTGCCTCCCGTTACTATTTTCGAGATGCTAAGTGGGGTAAAACAAAGCTATGCCAGTAGTGGTCGTCTTGAGAAAATGAATGTGTTTACTGCTCAGCAACACTCTGTGTCCATGCCCTCAGCGCTCAGTGCCACTGACTGGCGAGATGTAAGCCTCCACCACCACTCCTGGGGTTTGCTGTCTGGTGTTCTCGTGTTGCTAGACTCTCCGTGTATCTCCTTTGGGGCTCTATATATTAGTATCCGGTCTTGCTTGTATTTGGCTTTAGTCTTTTTTTTTTTTTTCTTTCTTTCTTTTTTTCATCCCTCAACTGGATACTACAAGACTATAAGTCCGTAGCCACTCCCCCCAAAAAAAAAAGAAAAAAAAAGAAGCTTTGCCGACCTTGTCGACGTGTGGTGAAGAAATGTTTTCTCTGGGTCATGACATGCTTAGTTAGGGTTTGGGTTATTCGGGATTACTATTGTCCGTCTCCTTTTCTCCTTGTGAATATATGTATATGTATATATATATATATGTAGCCCCATCCATCATCCATCCCATCTTCCCACAACAACAACAAGAACAACAAGAACAACAACAACAACAACAACAACAAAAAAAAGAAAGAAAAAAGAAGAAAAATACCCCCCTCCTCCTTCCCCCCTCTCCCCCAATGGAGCTCCCTGCAACCACCTGCCCCTTCTGCAACATCGCCTCCTCGCACCCTCCCCAGCCGCCAACCAACACCAGCGCGCCCTTCAACGCCACGGCCACCAACCCGCCAGCCTTCCCCATCCTCAGCACGCCGTGCGTCCTCGCCTTCCTCGACATCATGCCGCTGGCACGCGGCCACCTGCTGGTTGCGCCGCGCCGCCACGCCGAGAAAATGAGCGACTTGAGCGTGGACGAGGCGCGGCAGATGGGCGCCTGGCTGTCGGTGCTCAGCCGGGTGGTGTGTCGCGCCGTCGGTTGCGAGGATTGGAATGTTGTGCAGAATAATGGTTGGTATTGTTCTTTTTTTTTTTACTAGAGAAAGAAGGGGGGGGAAAATTTTTTATATTTTGGAGAAGGGGTGAAAGTTATATATATATATATATATATATATACATATACACACATACATATGATTCAGGAAATTAACGTTGGCGATGATGAGTATTTTAGGTGCCCGTGCCGCGCAGGTCGTCCCTCACGTCCATTTCCACATCATCCCGCGGCCGAGTGGCGAGTCGGCTACCGTGAGCGTGGCTGGGAGGAGCTGGACCATGTTTGGGCGCGGGCGGAGGGAGGAGTTGGACGAGGAGGAGGCTGCGCGGGTGGTGGCGCGGATGAGAGAGGAGTTGAGGAGGGAGGTTGAGACATTGGGGAGCGTACTGCTGGGGAAGCTGTGATGTTTGGCGTTGATGGGGCATTTTTCCTTTCCTCTTTTTTCTTTTAAAATCCCTTTCTGTCAATCCTTTTCTCTCTCTTGTTTGGAGGTGTTTTTTTTTATTTTTTTTTATTTTTTTTTGTTGTTTTTGGGGTGGTTGGTTGAGTGGATTCTTAGTTCCGTTGGGATGGACTTGCAAGTGGTTGAGGTATAGAGGGGATCAATGGTACTAACGATTAACTTCTGCTCACCCTTTATTACGTATATATGTGTACAGGGTTTTTTTTTTTAGAGAAACTAGTTTATATACTAATTCAACTCAGTCCTAATGGCTAGAGATACTGGCCTATATATATATAACT
Organism: Geoglossum cookeanum; assembly: GCA_021527025.2. NCBI lineage: Eukaryota > Fungi > Ascomycota > Geoglossomycetes > Geoglossales > Geoglossaceae > Geoglossum > Geoglossum cookeanum. Next base: position 38,621 of record JAJDFF020000249.1, on the reverse strand, counting down.
TGACGGCATGTTTACACTTAACCGGCAAATTAGCCCACCTCTCATGTGGATATTGGACTACAGTAGGCTCAGGCTACTGGGGAACTGGGGGGGGGGGTACCAACTAGCCTCCTGATGTCCTTCCGATAACCGCCAATGACCCCATGTGCTGACCCTTTGAAAGTTTCTCAGAATAGCAGATAGAACTTTGCAACCGCTACCATTTCCTTGCATTTCCTACGTCTTGTGTCTACATAGAGCTCCTCAGCGACTGTGAAATTACCGGTCCCAAGTAACGCCGCAAGATGACAAATCCCCTGGAACCCATTGTAGGACAAATTTAGTTCCCATTGTGTAGTTTGACCCTAGGTGGCGGGAAAAGTTTTCAAGTAACTCACAATTTTCGCAACTTAGCCCATACGGCGTCACACTCCATTTCATCTTCTCGGCCCCGAGGGCGGTGCCAACCCTGGCACACCACTGTACCTCTCCTCTCTCTCCGTCTTGAACATGACCTGGACCCAAAATTCCTTACTATCCTCATCGAACCACGTCCAGAACCTGCCCTCGCGACGATCTACCTCCCGAGCCTGCAGCTTGAATCCACACGTCTCGTACGGCTCCGCAGCGATCAGCATGTATTGGTAACTTTTATCTGGGGGGTTATCCACTTTCTGCTCGAACGCAGACATGAAGCGCACACGCGGAACGACGCCGGGGGTTATTTCCGGATATTGGAGTTGAAAGAGTAGGCCGAGTTGCCGAGTGAGCGGGTCCCGAGTCTTCGTGATTTTGTAGCCTGGACGGCCGATCTTGACGGCGTTTTTGCGCACTTGAACTTGCTGCCCGACCATGCCAATAGGGAGGCCTGTAATGCTGTCGACCTTGCCGCTGCCTTCACGCTGTTCGCGCGCTGCGCGGCGGGCGAGGTTGGTTTGGTGTTTGCGACCTTGGGTGTGTGCAAGGTAGGAGCCGTCGTTTTGATGGACAGTCAGGCAGAGACGGCACTCGAAGCTGCCTACATGATTTTTGAAGAAGTAGGGATCTTTATCGAGATCGATAGTCTCCAGGGCGAGACGACGGAGCCGTTCACGACGGTCGGCGTTTGTGGATGAAGTCGAGGCGACTCCGCCGCCGCCGAACTTTGAGCCTGCTCTGTTCTTGAAGGGCCAGTTAGTGGGTTTATTATATCTATGGTTGTGGCGTGTATAGTACTGGGGAAAACGCACTTGGTAGTCCATGCTGAACGATATGTAGTGATAAGATGACCTTCGTAGTGTCGATTCGCTTCTTATAAGGATCGATAGTGCACTTCTGGTTTTCCCGATGCCCGTAGCCATAGCTCTTTCTTAGCCCTCAACAGGAATCTTCTGCTCCACCCTACCAAATCATCACCAACATCAAGATGTCCCGAGAGCAATATCAACCTCCGTCAGTCTCCCCTTTCGGAAGTAAAGACACCACCCAGGCCTTTTCCATTCAATCACAAGACATATCCGGCGATGCCGGTCCTGCAATCGTCTATATCTGCGGTGACTGTAACTCCAACGTCCCGCTCAAGCGTGGCGAACCTATTCGATGCAAGGAGTGTGGGCACCGTGTGCTTTATAAGGGGAGAACGAAGAGGTGAGCTTTTTACGCACTTGCTTTCTCTGCTAGGTTTGCTGCAATGGCTTTGAGCATCATGGCTGACATGGACTGGGATGGACAGGATGGTGCAGTTTGAGGCGCGATGAGAAGGATGGTGGTATCGAGAGATAACGACGCTGGTACATGAAGGGATGGGGTGTGAGGCCTTTGGCTTTGGCACTCTGGCAGTAGTGGGACGATGGTATAGCCGTGACGTAACGATGTGGAGGGCCTGGGCGCTCAAAATATGCCTTTGCGCATTTCGCAACTCAAGGGCATTGCAGGATTGCATTCATGGTATTCCAAGAAGACAAACACCAAGTTCTATAATATATCAAGCCTCTCCTATATACTCTCTACTTCCGCTATATGTCCTCAAACCTGTTGCTAGCCTCCACGAACCTCTCCCACATCTTCAATGCCGCCCCACTCTCCACAGCCCACCTTGCTCGCCGGACCCCTTCCCTCCATCTCCCATTCCCAGGACCCCTCTCCCTAATGACTTCACCGCTGTCACCAGGCCCCATGTTGCTCACGTCCGCATCGCAAACGCCAGCAATCACGAATAGCGCTGCTGTGTTCATAAGTACAAAACTTAAGATAGGGTCGTCGCTCGGTAGTTGATTGTTTAACAGCTTCATCAGGATCTTAGCGTTCTCATGTGGCAATTTGCCTGGGGAAACTTCGGAAAGTTGGTGTGCAGGGAGGCCAAAGTCAGATGGTGAGAGTGTGAAGTGCTCGACATCGATCAGTTCTCGGGGTGACCGCTCACCAGCGCCATTTGAACCACAATGGCTTGTGTTTGGCCTGGATACCAGTCGCCAGCAAAATGTCTTCCCCGCACAACTGATTTCGTCGAGATCTTCTTCGCCACAAATAATCATAGCTTTCTTTGATCCCCCCATTTTCAGCGCCTCCGCGAACACAGGGCCTAGGTCCCTACGAGCCACGCCGATGACTCGGGCCTCGAGGACAGTCTCGACTGGATTCGCTAGGGGACCAAGCAGGTTGAATATGGTCCTCCAGCCTAGTTCTCTGCGCACGGTAGCAACATACTTCATCCCGGGGTGGAAGACTGGCGCATAGAGGAAAGCATAGTTAGTGCTTTTATAGACCTTAGCGATTGTCCTTGGGGTTACGGCGTTAAGATTGGGTGGTTTCGGAGCAGTGGATGTGAGGAGATCAGCTGAACCGGACTTAGATGTCGCGGCGCGATTGCCGTGTTTGCTTAGAAGGAGGAGGGAGGATGCTAGAATTGAGGACGTGGTAGAGATATTGAAGGTGGAGTGTGAATCCCCACCTGTGCCGACGATATCGCACTATGGGTTGATTAGATCTCACGAATAAATGGTGTAATAACCCTCTCTCGACGTCTAGACAAGCAATTAAGACCACCCACCAACCCGCCCCGGTAGCTTCCCTCTTTCCGCCCCAGTTCCTTAACAACATCCCTCAATTCGTCCTCATCCACAGACCACGCCGCATCCCTCATAGCCTGTGCGCATGCGGCGATGACATCGGCCTTGCGATCCCAACCCGTAAAATGCAATGCAGTTAGCAGAGCTCCCGTCTGGACTGGAGAGAGTTGGTCAGTAAAGATATGCGATATTGCCAGTGCAATCTCGTCCGCCGTGACGTTTGTCTCGCCGGGGTTGGGCCAGAGGCGTCTCAGCAGCGGGGTGATTGATATTTTCGTGGGTTCGGGTTGGTCCATTGATACGTTTGGGGGGACTCTGGGGCCTGGGAGACTTGGGGGTATTGAGTTTCTGTTATTGGCAATTGGCCCTTTGGAAATACCCCATTGTTGTACCTGAGAGCTGGGAGCTGAGAGCTCGGAGTCGTCCTCATATTGTCCGTCCCAACAAGTCCGATCCGAGGGCTCGGCAACCAGCCGCTGATTTTTTCTACTCTGCTCGAACGTAGTAGCTCTTACTCCACAACTAGGGAGTACAGAGCACAAGATACACAGTACAAGTACAAGCACATCCATCATCATCATCCCCCTCAACGTCAGCAACAAGGGACGTCGATTAGCGCCTCAGGTAATTGCAGCCATTGCCCGCAGCTCGCTGCAGGCAGCCTGCCCACAATGCCTCCACGATTACCTGTCCGGCCGCGATGTGTCTGTCTCCATCACCAACAAGCAGCCTCCGTCACAACCTCCCATCTCCGCAATTATGCTGCGGCAGCAGCTCCCATAACACTAACCCATCCCCCCCCTTATCCGGCCACGCACAATAACGCTTCGCACCCTCCGATCACCAGCTACCCGTCTACACAACCGCCCTCCCACCGCCCCCCGGAATTCCGCAAATCGCAGCTCCTCCGCCAATATGCGTCACTGCTGCGCTCAACGCCACTGATGCTGCTGTTCCAGCATAGCAATTTTAAATCCACAGAATGGGTTGGCATCCGTCGCGAACTCATGTCCGCTCTACAGAAAGTCGATGCTTCAAGGGCGGCGGAAGGGCTCGATGATCCTGCAGGAGGGCTGGCGGAGGGAATAAGGCTCCAGACTATCCAAACGGGTATATTTGCTGCAGCGCTGAAGATTACGGAGTACTACGATCCTATCAAGGGTAGCTTTACCCCAACGACATCGTCCGGGCTACCAAACGAGCCAATACTCACCCATACACTCTCCCGTACCGCACATGAGGCCGTCGCCAACAAGAAACTAACTCACGCCCTTGCACCTTTGCTCTCTGGCCCCCTAGTCCTTCTCACCTTCCCCACGGTCTCCCCCCAATACCTCAAAGCCGCTCTCTCGATTCTCTCCCCCAGCGCTCCTAACTTTCCCGCTCCACTCCGCCGCACAAACCCGGGGTACCATGACCCGGCCGTGCAAAATGGGGTTGCGAAGCTCCTGCTATTAGGCGCAAGGATAGAAGGAAGGGTGTTTGACGCAGATGGCACGAGATGGGTAGGCGGGATAGGTGGGATTGAAGGGCTGAGAGCGCAATTGGTGGCAATGCTGCAGAGTGTTGGTTCTGGGTTGACGAGCATGTTGGAGGGGGCGGGGAGGAGTTTGTATTTTACAATTGAGGGGAGGAGGGAGATGTTAGAGGAGGGGGAAAGGAACGGGGGGAAGACGGAGGAAGGTTGATGGTGAAGATCTTGGCTTTGAGTAAGCTAGGAGAGAATTTAATATATTATAGCTTGTCAATAGAACTTTTGCCTTCTAATTCCCGAATGTTATCTCAAGGCTTCGCCCCAAAGCTATTGGGCGGTAGCTTGAAACCTTTGAAGTACTAGAAGGAGGGAAACTGTTAGTTTTTGCCGCGGAATAGGGACCACACAAATGAAGCCCTCAAGCTGAAGGGCACTAATCTTCTTACTTTTCTCCGAAAATCATTCAGCTCATCCGCTTTGGCCCCTACAAAATCACCACGCCCCAACTTCTCCATCTTTCTGCTCAGAAACTCCTCTGAATAAATTATCTCTGAATCTGGTAATCGTCGGTATGTCAACAGCCGTCTCGCCCCTATAAGTTATTGTATCAGTAAAAAAAAAAAAAAAAAAAAGAGGAAAAAATTAGACCGGCAAACCGCACACTTATTAAACGCCTGCACGCAGACGCTCACTAGCTCCAAACAGGGGTGAGTAGGAATGCTCAGTCCAGTCAGGTCCTCGTTGGCTGTTGGCATCCAGAGCGAAAGTCTGCCGTTATCGACAAGGGACGAGGAGGCGAAGTCGAGGATGTCTTCGAGTATGGCGAGGAAGCTGTAGGGGCGTTTCGGGGGGATGTAGTGTGGCTGCCTGTTCCCATTGATACTTCTTGTCAGCTTCTCCTCTTTAGTCGCAGCCCTCTTTCGAAAGGAGTTGCCTCCTGCGGGTCATGATAAACCTGGCGCCGGGCTCTTACAAATGCGCCGCCTCTCCATTCCCCAAAAAAAAAACCTCTTTCACCCTTTCTCGATCCCTCATCCCCAAGACTTTCAACCCTTCCCTCACCCCATACGGCGGATCGCACAGAATCCCGTCGAGCCACCGACCTGTCCTTAGCGGACTATTGGTCAGATCCGCAACCCAGACGTCCAGGAGTCTCCCTTCGAGCCCGTACTGCTTGAAATTCGCCTTTAGATCCCTTTTCCCATCTTTGCCCCGGATTACGCGGCCGTCAATGTCGCTCCCTGCTACGTAAGCACCGAAATGCGCTGCTGCGACGAGGAAACTCCCGGTGCCTGCGAAGGGGTCATAGATTAACCTGCCTGGCGCTGCAAAGGTCAGGTTTGCCGTCACGAGTGCGAGCTCGGCATCCATGGATGTAGTGCTGATATAGCACCGCTTCTTCAGATCATAGGTCGTAATGGCATCCCTTGATCCTCGTGCAATTAGTCTGCCCATCCACACCTGCTTTAGTGCCTTCCCACTGTCGTCCCACTCCTCAAATACACAGAATGTCTCATCCGCTCCTCGCATCACTATCGGGCCATTGAACCCTAGATAGGAGAAACTCTCAATCAACTCCCGCTGTGCTGTGACACTGCGTTTTCCTTGGTACGCATCAACCTCAAACCTAAATGAACGGGATTGGTAGTGCGCCCAACGGGCGGCGGTGTTCTGGCGAATTGTGGCGTGTAGCTCCGGATATGTAGGACCAGTAGCCCATAATTCGAAGATTCCCTTGCTAAGGATGCTGCGAGAGATTAATGCACGGGCTGCCGTTTCATCATGAAGCTTGACTGTGCAGAATGGTGACTGGGAAGGCGTTCGGTCAGCATAAATAACAACCAACATTTATTGTCAGTCGGAGTGGGGATACATACGCATTCACTATATGAATGGACTTCTATCTTGACATCCGCAAGAGCAGCGAGAGCAAGAATCTCAGGCTTACGGAACGATTCATGGACCTGAACAAGGCGGATAAGATACTCCTTCATCACTTTGGTGAGGCTTGCAGATTTTATTTGTGTGTTCCAGGAGCTGGTCGGTTGGTAAACACAAGGGAGCTTTTGCTTGGGGGACGGACTTCCGCAGTGAGCGACGCCCACCGAAGTCAACGGCCTCACATACAGATTATCATGAGGACCAAAGAATGAAAACAGCCGAGTGATTCGCAAAATCACCTTAGAACAAGCGTCTAAGTAAAGAAGAATCTATTACTCACTAGATCTCTATATACAGCAGACAGTTGGATTGCAGTAGATACAAAACGCTAAAACACCAGTACTCGCTCTGGTAAGCCCTTCATAGTTCTCCTTGAAAAAGTATCGTATAATTTGATAGATTGGTCTGATATATTGTCTGGGTACAGACTTTTCCGTTTTGAACACCCAGTCCACCTCAAAAACCAACCAAACCATTAGGCGGGCCTCCCTAGCACGCCTTTTAAGCCGTTAGCAAGGAGGGCTAGACGGCCATGCAGGTGAGGTCTTTCTTCTGGCTCTGAAAAAACTACTGGCCGACCAATATTGCATTTATTTGGCTGCGCCCCCCCCCCCAAGAGACAGTACATCCCCTTTCACTCTGTCAATAGAATTATGCATCGTAATACGTTCCTCTGGCTAGGGGACGATGATAGTCATGCAAGTGACGGAGTAGCCGTGACAAAACTACGGTCCCCGCCAACTGACCGAAAAGGAAATTCGCCAACACGCCAACTGCCCCCTTCCGTATGTGAGCGTTGACATCAAATTGAAATTTCATAACGATCTGAGAACAGTTTTTCTGGTGGTCCAGCACCGAAATAGGAGTGCCCTTCTTAGGATGAGCGGAACGCATTAAAACGCTTGAAGGTATATCCCACAAACGGAATACTCATTTCCGGGCCATAATCCTGTGGGTTTCCACTAGGAGCTCGAGTGCCAGGCCCTTCGGTGTTCTGGTCAATTTCGTCGATAGGAAAATACGTCGTGTCAATACCGGAGGTCAACTTCGGTTCGAACGGAGCACGAATATGGCGGAGTTTATCGAAGTTGACGTGACGGAAGAACTCATGTTGCTTGATTTCATGAGCGCCCCCCTTTCCTAGTCGATCTTCAGTGTTGCAGACCAAACTTTTGAGTGTTAGCTATCCGCATCACTTCACCCCACCCGCAATGAATTGCGTGCTGTTGCTTCAGGGCCTACTTACGCTCGGACACACATCTCTGCATCCCTGGCGATCTGGATGTCATCAGGGAAATACAATGTCTCCCGCCAATTGACGATTTTACGATATGTGTCGTGAGGATCTTCCGCACAGAACGGTGGCCATCCAACAAGGCATTCAAACATAATGGTTCCCAGGCTCCACCAATCACAGTCATTAGAGTAACCATTGCCGGTAAAAATCTCGGGGGCAATGTAGTCGGGAGTGCCAACAGTCGAATAGGCCATCTGTCTTCGTGACTTCCGCCAGGTGTTAACCTGGCTACGGTTGCTGACTGTAAGGTTGATCTGGTCAAGAGAGACAGAATTTCGGTCCTTCCTTCTGGTAGAGGTTCCTGAAAGTAACTGTTGATAATACGAGTTGTCATGAAGAGGATGAAAACCAGTTGAGAGACCGAAATCCGTGAGCTTGATATGCCCATGACGGTCAAGCAAGATGTTGTCTGGTTTTATGTCACTGAACGCTTGATCAGTAACGACATCTGAGATAAGGGAGGAGATATGCGAGGAAATACCGGTGGATGAAACCCAGCTTATGTACAGCTTCAATCGCCAACACAATCTCTGCCATGTAGAAGCGAGTGATGTCTGCAGAAAACACCTCATACTTGATGAGCATGGTCATCAAATCACCGCCTGGAAGGAATTCTAGTAAAAGGTAGAGGTAATGAGCGTCCTGAAAGGATGTATGCATCTTCACAACCCATGGGCTATCCGCTTCCGCCAGAACATCGCGCTCAGCGCGAACATGGGCAAGTTGGTCCTTCTTATACATCTCGGCCTTCACAAGAGACTTCAATGCATACACCTTCCCGTCTTGCTTCTGCTGAACCAAGCGGACCTCCCCAAATGCACCCTTACCAATGACCTTAATAGTCGTAAAATCACTTGGGCCCAGCTTTGTGCGAAGAAACCGAAGAAATTCTGCTTCAGCTGCTGCGAAGTTGGCACGCTTCCGTTCTTTGCTAGTTTCAGACAGCTTCGGATCGGCCATCATTCGCTCAAATTCGACCTGACTATTGTTTTAAGTTGATCAGAAAATGGGTGCACGTAATAGTGGAAGGGTCCGCAAAAGATAAATAGGTAGCTTCTATGTCTGGGTAATTTAGGGAAACTCACCGTGCATTACGCTCACGAGCTCTAACAACACTATTTGAGAAAAAGTTTGTGACATATTGTTGTGCAAAGCTACTCCTCTGTCTTACTTTAGTGGGATACTTTTCGGGATCCCGTTCACCGGGGTCGTTGTCGTCAATGGTCTGAGTGCTGAAACCGGGCAAAGGCGCACTAAGAAGACCTCCTTGTTGGGCTTGCCCAGTCGCACCAGAGGTCCTAGGACGCTGACTTGGAATCTGTTGACGCAACCCGTAGCCGCCAGGTTGATGAGACACTCCAAGGTTCTGGTGAGAAAATTGATGAACTAAACCGTTGGTAGCATCATTGGTATAGCCAGTTGGTCGTTGAAGCTGATACGCCGCTTGGGGGGATTGCAGGCCCTGTTGATACTGGCCCTGGCCCTGGCCCGGCTGGAAGGGATAGTGCTGGGAGAAGTAACTACCCTGGGCACCATAGCCATTGGCCATTTGCTGTTGGGGATACATATCTTGGCCAGCTGAACTCTGCTGAAAGACAGGTTGTGGAAATGTTGATGGGGTCGTTGGATAAGTACGTGCATCACTGGTATTTGGCTGGTAGTTCCGCTCGTCATTGCCGAAATTGAGGTACAAACGGTCTTGGGGGTTCATTTTGGTAGTTGTCGTCTCTGTGTATGGGACGACCCGAGAGTAGAACAAGCGTTAGCGGATCCCCAGTTATGGCAGACGGAGCAAAGGGAGGTGGCGCTCAAATTAGCGTGATTCTGCTAGATCAGCAGAGAGCTGTCAGATCAAGACAGCCCCTGACGACCTGCAAGCTGAGGATCTGGTTTTGCAGTCAAGGCTGCGGGAATGGGACCGTGAACAGGATTGTGAAAAGCAAGAGGGATGTGTGAAGAGTAGACTCGAGTCGACAGGAGCGAAGGGGTGGAACGAAGTGCGGCAAACCCTGCCAAGATACTTGCCAAGGTTATAAAAATGCGCCCCGACCTCACCCAATTTGGCGAGCGAGCGACGCCCCGCCGTGGGTGATCAACCCTATTGCCCGTGGCTCGCCCCGTGGGTTTTTCTGCTGTCCTTGTATTTCCGAAGCAACATTGGACTGGCGGTGCACCAGTCAGGCCCCAGTGCTTAGGCATTTGCAACCATGCCGTATAAATCCAGGTTCTTGGCTTGCTGTCTGGCACCGAAACGGAGGCTAGCTGAAGAAGGCTGTAGCTCGAGCTTTCTATCCACCAAATCGAAACCTATCTAGTCATGCTAATGACTATCTAGTATCGAGACAGAGGCTAGCTGAAGGAGCTTGTACTCAAGCCTCCCGCCCGCCAAATCCCATATCTAGATCCGTGTGATCATACACCTTTTCACTAATTGCTATCTAGCATTGGGATGGGGGCTGGCTGAAGAAAGGTGTATCTCAAGCTTCCTATCCGCCGGATCCAGACCAGTGCTCATTGTCAATGGGTCAGATCATTAGGTATCGTGCAATTAGTATTATGAACATATGAGATGAATGGGGTATCTTGGGGTTATGAATAAAAATGCGCGTCGCAGTGCTCTCCTGTACTAGGGTGTGTGAGGATAAGTCTCTGGCCCCCTCCATCCCAATAGTGGTGTGCACGGGTCAAATACTTACATTTGACCCCAAGTACAGATGGTGTCGTAAAGTTTCAACACATTTGCATAATTGCGCAATCATGTACAGAAACGAAATGAGATGGAGGTCCTTAAAAAAGTTGTTCAGGGGCAATTTTCAATGAAATTTTATTTCTTTACCTTCAAGTCAAAAAAAAAAAAAAAAAGATACCTAGTTTTCGACATACTACTACTTCAAGATATGTATACAAAGACAGGCGGCATTAAAATCTGATCATATGCTAAAACTGAATTTTTTTAGTTAACAATCCCTGGGAAAAAAAAAGATTTTTTTTTGTAGAATATTTCAAAAGTACTTCCCACTTTTTAAAATGGGAAAACATGCCACATAAAGACAAAGGATTGCATTTCTTGTTCATCTTAAAAAATATGTTTATTGTGCTGAAGCTGTTCAAAGGGGGAGGATCAACAATACTACAGCAAAAGACCTCAAGGCTCATGTAAGAGCTCTACAAATCCAGTATACCAAACAAGAGCTACCTTCACCTACCTATGAGAAACAAGTAGTGTGGAGAGTATCGAGGCCGGTGGGTAGTATGCTCAATGCTCGATTCGTGTGCCTACATGCTATGGAAGAACGAGCGGCAGCGAAGCTACACACGCCAAGAATTCTAGCTAGTCGCCCGGGCTCAGAATCTGCCTCCACAATATCCTAATAGACATAATATCCCTCATCAGCCTTGTTCTTCGTGGGTGTGTTTTGACGACACCCACCTCTGCAACTCAAGACAGAGCTAGCCCATAACTCATTTATGAAGCTCCTTTGGGGACAGAAAAAACACTCTGCCATTTCCGGTTCGCCGCCGGAGGGCTACTGCAAACTGAGAGGTTTTGATAACGAAACTGTGCTCTATTCGTTCGAGTCTCACGACGAGTGAGTTAGTCTTCCCTTATGGTAATGCTTTTATACTTACATCGCCCACTAGACAACGTCTCACGCCCCTAAGCCGGGGCGAAACCCCCACTGAGCAGCTACCTCAGTGGGCTGCGAGACATCAAAATTCGTCTGGGAACAAGAAACTGAAGTATCGTTGTCCTTTGCTGAACTGCAACGAGAAATTCAGCCAGGCCAGTCAGATGGTTCAGCATATAACTACCTCCAAAGCATCTTCTGAGAAGCTAAAGGATGATACCCTACACACTACTTAGTTATTCAAGACGAATTCTAGATGATGATTATCGTTTGGCGCGGCCACGGTTCTGCGGCCAGCTCTAGGAACACGTCCTCGCACTGCGTCCATCTCACTCGGCGCCGGCCACTTCCCGGACCAAGTTGACTTCGCAGCGAATGTTTTGACTTTTCAAGTACAGCGCGAAGTTCTGGAGATGCTACCATTTTTTGGTCGAGATACCGAAGGGTGAGCACTCCGACACGCCTGTATGTTGGTATGCACTTTGAATTGTCGCCGGTAGATTCCAGTAATAGCAAATCCAGGCGTCTGTCTATTGATGGGAAATGCTGAAGCACTTGGAGCGCCACGTAACGGCCGTTGGAAGGGAGAGAGAGTGTTTCTTCTACTCCTTGTATACTCTCTTGTTCAATGACTTTCGAGATGTGGCGTTCCAAGGCTGGCATGGGCGTCTCTTTGCAGCGCCATTCCTTGTTGTAGAGTCTTGATAGTTGAGATAAGGGACCAGTGATGGTGACGCTCCCGCCGTTCACTGCGCCGAATGGATTTGAGGGATCAACAAGGTCGACCTCTACATGCTCGATTTTCGACAAAGCCCTGAAACTACCTTGATCTGCGTGATCATTGGCCACAACATTGACGCCAACACTAGTCCAGCTCCAGGATGGAACCGTATTTCCGCCGGCTGAGGGATTCGCTGTAGACTTGGCTGGTATCAACTTTGCGCCGGAAACGTGCCATAAAAGACCACGGACCATGTCCCCCTTCCATAGGCCAGCAAAGTATTCATCATTTCCGATCAAACCCCCGAAGATTTTCGCTAACCCCGAGATGGCTATAAGACGATCTCGGGCATATTTAAAGTGACGTGGGCTGTAATCCTTTACAAGTTCATACCATAGACGGTACTTTTCGGAGACTGATTGCTCTGGAAGCAACTGCAAGTACCAAGGCAAGAGTTTGAACTTAGTATATGTATCAAAACTCCAGATTGTCCCACCTCCACCTTCAATTAATCCACGAACTACCTCTTCTGAAGGCTCAAGTGCAGCGCCTCTTTCGTACGTCAGAACCGTACAGCATTTCCAGATCATCTGGTAAGATGTGTAGAATAGCAATCGGTTCGGAAGTAGCCCTTCTTGCATCGTCCATCCACGCGTTGTCCAAGGTCCAACAATACTGTCTTTCCGCGGATTCCATGACGGAGAGAAATATATTTGCTGCGCATCCGTGCTACGGCAGGGTTCTCCGGGCGATTTTTGGTAAGGTAACCACTCCAGAGCTATATAGTGCAACTCTCGTTCTTTCAGGAACCCCTGCGTGACGGAACTTGAGTCGACCGCTACTATCGTTACAGTAGAGCCTCCGTAGATTTCATTCATCTTAGAAGACTGCTCGTGCCAATCTTTTGAGTCATAATCTTGAAGAATACACAATGCATCGATCCAAAGGTACGTGATTCTCAAGGCCCTTGTGACCAATATGGCATCACGAATAGTAGGGTCGAATCTATTCAATGGAACGCCCTGTTTGAGTGTGCCCATAGTGTCTTTGGTAAGTTTCATGGACGGTTCTCCTCCCCAACAGTAGCTCAGCGCTACCCATTCCTCCAACCCACTATCTGCAGCAGGCTCAAACAGAAAGGGATTTCGAGTCCCATCGCCGACATTTAGCACCCGACTTGGTAGCTTCTGGCAACCCGACATGGACGTGGAGCAACTGGTATGATTGTCCACACAATTGGTCAACCACCCGGCAGCGAGTGTTAGAGAGCCCTGGGACCCTGGATCTTTATGCATTTCCCGTAAACAAATTAATGGAAGTTCTTCTTGTAGGTAAAGTGAGTCTACGAACCCAGCGAAATCAGCTTTGAGGGGGCAGAATTATAAAGTGCGGGATTGCCGCAGACGGTGGCATGACAGGACCACTTACCTTGCCCCAAGTACACATCAAAACCACAAAGCTTAATCAGGCCTTCAGAACTGTCAAAGCTCACTATAATCTCGTTGTTTTGTTTACTCAGTACTATCGGTAAACCTTTCACAATGTCTTCATCCTCTACTTCCCTGCTCTCAAAAGCTGAAAGTATTGCATTACACAGCTCGCAGCCACCGTCCGCTGAGTCGCGAACTTTGGAGATGTCGTAATGGAGCCTAATACAAGGCTCGTCTTCCTGCGAATGCCGATAAACTCTAGCTTCGTGATGAGGTCCCACTTCGGAGTGTTCAAGAGAGACAGGAAGCAAAGAGCGAATATCTATACTTCTGCAGACTGAGCACAATGCCATAGCAGAGTCATGTAATGCCGGGGTGAAGGTGATGATGAAGTAACGTGAATGGGGTTCTTGATTGTTGTGTGCGAGGGCCGGCTGGCCAACCTCTCAAAATGGCGACTCGATAGCTAACGTATTTGACAGCGAGTTTGCCGGGAAGCGAATTTCTCCGGCACCCCACCACAACCACCCACTCCAAAATCAAATATGGAGCTATGGTCCTAGAATTTTGCATAGGGGTTCTGTAGTATATAGATAGTTTAAAAATAAAATATTATTTGAAAAGGATAGCAATTGCATGCACAGTACATAAATTTATGAGATAGCTCTAATTTTCCTTTCTAGTTCCACTATTGGAGTTCAAAAGTTTCGGAACACTTATGTAAAGTGACATAATTAATATTTCATCCACTACCTATCTGTCTCAATAACAGCTTCACATCACCTCTTCATATTAGCTATTAAATCTATAAACCTTTTATCTAATATTGCCTCCCATACATCTGGTAATACCTGTTAGAGTATACTTTTTATTTATTCCTTTATAAGACTGTAGTGCAGGTCTTGGGAATATATAGTAGTGTGATAACTTATAGTAATGATAGAGTAATTCTAGCATAGCGCAATCGTAATGCGTTCATAAAGGTAATGTGATTATCACGGTGGTAAAGAAGTAATTAACAAAAGTACTCTTAGTATTATAGTTGTAAGGCGCTGACAATAAGGCTCTCAAAAGGAGGCTCTCAGCCGCGTCGGACTGCCCAAACCGCTTACGGCTTCCAGAAGACTCAACGACGTCAGTCCTCTGTGTCAACGACAAGACCGCAAGCAAGCAACCGCAAGCAGTGTAAAGGTCGCTTATATGGCAAACGCCAGATGGCTGAGGGCCGCAGGCGGTCCGCCGGCGGCACGTGACCGACATGTATTTAGCCTCATCGCTGGCAGCCCTTTGGGGGTCAGCGATTAGTTCTTATTAAGAAGTCATCAAGAAGTCACCTTAACCTCGTCTCTCATCGCTAGAAACCTAGCCGGCGCTCCTACGGATCGCCTGTGGCACCCTGACGGCGCAGCTAACTGCCTGCCCATTGATTCATTGCCTACGAGACGTCTATATACACTGCGACCGGCACACTACCGGTACCACGACAAGACACCTGCGGAGAGGCGTCTCAGCACCCCTTACAAGCAGCCTCTGCAAGTATATAACATCAAGCGTATTCAGATGCATGACGGAAACAGTTCCTATCGGACAAAAACATCGCTATGAAACCAGTACGGACACCTCATTAACAACATCTCCGTTACCAGCAGAAGTCAGGACAATGGGTATATAGCTATGAGGCAAGGTAACCGGTGTAGAGCTGGTGAAACCATGTATTTAAGCAGCTCGCTGCTTATAGTAGAATGGGCAGCGATTAGTTCTTCTTCTAAGTCACAATACTAAGAGTACTCCTGCTAATTGCTTCTTTACTGTCGTGATAACACATTGCCTCTATAAACACATTACTACTGCGTTACGCCGGAGCTACTCCATCATTACTATAAGCCGTCACACTACTATATCTCCCTAAGACTCACGCTACGGTTCTTACAATAGCTTAGAAGAAGAACTAATTACTGCCTATTCTACTATGGGTAGCAGGCTACTTAAATACATAGTTTCGCTAGCTCTACGCCAACTACCTTGCCTCACAGTTATACACCCATTGTCCTGACTTCTGCTGGTAATAACAATGTCTTCAATAGGGTGTCTCTGCTATTCCTGTAGCATTGTTCCTATATTGTGCTGCTTTTGTAGTGACGTCTTTATCTGGTAGGAACTGTTTCCATTGTTCATCTGGATGAGCTGGATGTTATATACTTGTAGGGGATGCTTGCAGCTGCTTGCTTGCAGTCTCGTTATGGTTGCGGAAAACTGATGTCATTAAGCTTTCTAGAAGCTGTAAGCGGATTAGGCAGTCCGACATGACTGAGAGTCTCCTTTTAAGAGCCTCATTGTTAGCGCATTACATCCTTACTCTCAATAGTATCTAAAAAACTATTGTAAGAGCGCTAACAATGAGGCTCTCAAAAGGAGGCTCTCAGCTGCGTCAGACTGCCCAAACCGCTTATGGCTTCCAGAAGACTCAACGACATCAGTCCTCTGCATCAACGACGAGACCACAAGCAAGCAACCGCAAGCAGCCTCCGCAAGCATATAACATCAAGCATATTCAGATACACGACGGAAACAGTTCCTATCGGACAAAGACATCGTTATGAAAGCAGCACGCCATAGAGACGATGCTACGTAGACAGCAGGAACACCTCATTGATGACATCGCCATTACCAGCAGAAGTCAGAACAATGGATATATAGCTATGAGGCAAGATAGCCGGTGTAGAGTTGGCAAAACCATGTATTTAAGCAGTCTGCTGCCTATAGTAGAATGGGCAGCGATTTGTTCTTTTTCTAAGTCACAATACTGAGAGCACTTCTGCTAATTGCTTTTTTATTACTATGATAAACATATT
Source organism: Geoglossum cookeanum (assembly GCA_021527025.2). Lineage (NCBI taxonomy): Eukaryota > Fungi > Ascomycota > Geoglossomycetes > Geoglossales > Geoglossaceae > Geoglossum > Geoglossum cookeanum. Next base: position 22,251 of record JAJDFF020000249.1, on the reverse strand, counting down.
GCCTCTACGAACGCATTACGATTGCGCTACGCCGGAGCTACTCCATCATTGCTATAAGTCATCACACTACTATATATTCCCAAGACCCGCGCTACAGTTCTTACAACTATCTTGAACAATATGAGTATTTTCCTTCAATGGAAACTAAGAATGCTTTATTGGATTTTGTAAGGAGCTGACAATGAGGCTCTCAAAAGAAGGCTCTCAGCTACATCGGACTGCCCAAGCTACTTCCGGCTTCCAGAAAACTCAATGATGTCAGTTCTCTGCAATGACAATAAGACCATAAGCAAGCAGCTATAAGCATCTTCTATAAGTATATAACATCCAGCTTGTCCAGACGAATGACAGTGTAAGGAGCGATCTCTTAGGGACTTCGTAGTAGTGTGACGCTGGCCAGTCGCTGGGGGTGTGTTCCGGCAACTAGAGGCTACAATTGAGCCTACACTTGAGGTAGCTGACTAGAAGGGTCAGGTCCATATCGGGTCGCAATATGGAAGTAGTTATGAGATATGGAACATAAGTAGAGACTCAATTCTAATAGCTTAAAAGAACTAATCGCTGGCTTCGCCCCCAAAGCCAGCGAGACAAATATCTATAGGATGTGGCTTAATAACTCCCTTGGGTTACCCTATGCGCTAACTCATCGACACAAGCATATATAGTCCACGCACCATTACAGACAGAAACAGTCCTTATTAGATAAAGACATCACTATGAAAGCAGCATGCCACAGGAACGATGCTACAAAAATAGCAGAGATACCCTATTGACGATATCGCCGTTATTAGCAGAAGTCAGAACAATGGGTATATAGCTACGAGGCAAGGTAGCCAGCATAGAGCTAACGAAACCATATATTTAAGCAGCTCGCTGTCCATAGTAGAATGGGCAATGATTAGTTCTTCTTCTAAGTTACAATACTCTAAGCACTTCTGTTAATTACTTCTTTACCACCGTGATAATCATATTGACTCTACGAATGCATTACAATTGCATTATATTAGAGCTACTCCATCGTTACTGTAAGTTATCATATTACTATATATTCCTAAGACCCATACTATAATCTTATAATAATATTGAGAGCACTTCTGCTAATTGCTTCTTTGCTATTGTGATAATCACATTGCCTCTACAAATGCATTACAATTGTGTCATGCTAGAGCTACTTCATCATTACTATGAGCTGTCATACTACTATATATTCCCAAGACCCACACTACAGTTTTACAAAAATATCAACTTTTCATAGTTATCTATCTCGAAATCTTAGGCTTCAACCCATAGTTTTAGTCTTGTAAAAAAAAAATAAAAAAGAGACAGAGATTTATTTGAGATGCTACAATAGTAAATATCTTCATAGGATCCTAAGTTTCCAGGGGCTCAAAATTCGGAATTGTGATTTCATACCAGAATAAGCGAGGGTGTCCGGACACTTCCTGGACCCCACTATATATGATAGCGGTTTGCATTTTTTGGTGAAACAAGACTTCTTGTCTCAAATTTCCATTCTCCCTCGTCAATTCCTCAATTCTCTGCGATAAAGAAGGGATAGATGTCTTTTTTGATGCTTGCAATCGCGCCGGGCTTGCTTCAAGTGCCACGGAGGAGCCTTGGTTGTGGCCTATCTCGATGTCAATAGAAGTGAGGGGGGGTGGTTTATCTGATTTTGAGGCCGAACCGTAAATTTTCTGCGGACGCTTACTCATGATTTCTGCTCTGTTGACTTCCACTGAGCCGTTTCAGAGGGGAGTGCTAGCTTTTATACAGTGGCGTGCAGAATCGGTGTCCGGTTTTTCCTGCACACACGTTTTCAGCGCGCGGTCCTTGTTGCAGCTCTTGGCAAACATTTTAGGTGTACCCCACCCCTCTTTGCCGCCGTACCTCCAATTTTAATAAGTCAAGCTGCTGCGAGCTGAAGTACCCGGATTTTTTTTTGGGAACACGGGGCATTTGAATTGCTATTTAAGTTAACTTACGTAGGCCTGGGCCTATTTTAATCATTTGCCTAATCTTAATTGCTTCGTCGCCATCATTTTTCTCGCTCGAGCATGGCGCTGACCTTTACACTGCCTACCTTTCCTCGTAATGCCCCAAAGCGAACTCCAGGCAACAACATAAAAGATGGATAAACACGCCCGCCATCTGGGCAGAATATGCACGCCCGCTATATACTCATCAATCAATCTCATCCCAAATCATTCTCAATTGATCCAAGAAAGGTCCAACGTGCCTCAGCTTCATTCCGTACAACACTGTTCCCTGTGCCCTTCATCGCAATGAGGCTTTCTGACAGTTGGCGAACGGCGAACATGAACAGTTTTATGGTATTAGAATCGAATTCGCCAATGCTGTGATACTGCGTTCTCCGGCTCAGCTCTGATGGCATCGTCGCGATCATCATATTTGGGGGTCTTTCGTTGTTGGATCTTCCTTGTGAGCCGGAGCTGGGCTGCGATAGTTCCTGATTTATAACCTCCCTGATACGTTGATAATGCGTTCCGCAATGTGAGCTAGACATCATTAGTAAAGATAACCGCTCCCTTATGTATCTTTGAATACTCACCAGTACATAACTTGCCACAAAAATATCCCAGAGAAAAAATGATGACACAAAGGACAGGAATTTCCGGAGCCGGGCTTCTCATCGAAGCAAATAAACATGTTCACCTGCTGGCCGGGGAAGAAACACTCCTCGAATAGTGGAGCCATATCGATAACGATGCCATTGGCGTCATCCTCTAGAACCAACTGCTTCTTCACCACTCTTAGAACACGATGCATGAAATTGATATCAAGCTTCGCTAAAAATGCTTTCCAAGTGTTGATAAATTCAGGGTGAAATCGAAAGCCATATGGGTCTAGTAAGTGCTGACGTTCGCCTTGTGGAGGTAGCGTCTCAAGCACGTGAGACATAAAATGGACCGCAAAGGGTGATAGGTTGAGGCGAGCGTCCCCGAAATATTTGAAAGTAAATGCTAGCGTTGTGGAGTCCGTACAGGACCGTGCTGATAATATCTTTGCCTTGACGGAACCAACATTGGTATCGAGAGTCATACTCTTCTCTTCCAGGTATGTCGGCAAGGATCTCTTCGCGATGCTGCTGGAACCTATGCCTCGTTTTTGAACAATCGCGTCATTGCATTCGAGAGCAGGGAATCCTCGATTGAGTAGCTTGGCTCCAGAGCTTTTATTGTACTTCTCCATGATAGTCTCGGCTGACGCTGCATGAGCCGACGCAACTAAAAAGTTGAACAGCATCTGCAAGTGCTCCGCTTGAGCTTCACTAATGCTGACAACATGGCCGGTGCGCATTGCACCAAAGGACGCGACGAGCCAATCTTGAAGAAGTATGGCCGGTTTCGTGATTTGATCGAGTGAATAGTTATTACCGGTATCGAGAAGGAGTGTTTGGTCTGCCTGCTCGTAGACGTAGATTTTGGGACAGATATTGCTGATAAATGAAAGACGTAGCTCGTTGAAATCCGCGGTGTTACTTGTGATCACACTGTCCTTCCGGCGGCTGTGGCGGGTTGGTGTGTAGTCCGCTTTGACAAGGCTACTCTGGGGACTGCTTTGAGGTTGGATTGGTGTACATGCCGCTCTAGCTTGCCGTCTTGAGACTCGGAAAGTTTGTCTGATGTTTGGTGGTCGTGTATCAACTTTGGGGTCCAGCGATCGTGGTGGGTTACTTTGTGAGATAGCCCGTAGTTTGTCTTCGATACTCTGGAGTTTGGTACGGAGGACGATATCATGTCGTCTATTTGAAAATCAGTGATGATAAGTATGCAATGGACTTTTGGCAGCTGGTTTGCAATATAACGTACCTTCCCGAGACAGACAAGGCGGCAGTCAAGCTCTGAGTATACTGATTAAGTCGGTGTCTCGAAGCTGCAATCTCATGGTCCTTTAGCGCCCATCGGACGTTGCTTTGGAGTAACGATAACCAGCCTTCGCGTCCGGAACCGACCGTTTGCACCAGTAGTCCTCTCAGGTTCTGAAATTCTTGTTCGATAAGGGTTAGAGTTGAGTGAACATTTGGCAGCGTGTGGCCGTCTTCTTGGGCGAACGGCGATGATGCATGTTCGGTGATGAACACGCGGACGTAGGCCACAACAGAGAGCAACGCTTTGAGCTCGAGAAGCAGCAATGCGATGTTCCTCGTCGCAAACCGAGCCTTGTTGAAGAGATCGTAGAGATTTTTCCCCGCGCGAATGACCGTGTCGGCGAAGCCGATGACTTGGAGCACGTTTGAGGCTATTGATAGGTTATCGAGCGCGGACATTGTGGATTGTGTCATTTTGACGGAAAACGCGTGACAGCGAGGCGGCAACACTTTGCCACCAGCCTCAGATAACAGCGTCGACAAACCATTTAAAAAGGGGGGTCAATCTGCCGTTGGATCTTTTAAAGAGTAAAGAACCCAGGAGAGTTTGTATATGTATGCAAAATTTTTCGAGATTTGAAGTGCTGGGTGCGGGGCTGTGGGAAGATTTGAAATGTTGTCCTTTCACTGCTTATCAAATGCCGTGCCAGGCCAGGGTTCGGAAAAACGAGCGGCAGGTAGGTAAGCTACCCGCGCCAAGAACTCTAGCTAATCGCCCGGCTCAGATTCTCCCTCCACAGTACTTACTGTCCTTAAGGGAGACTTTTTTTTTTCTTTTTTTTTTTTTACAGGACTACTATTCATCATTCTTTAGGGAACGGACAGACGGCACATATTCTTTCTCAGCAGCGCTTGCAGGCTTCTTTTTTTTTTTTTTATATATGACAAAGAAAGAAAGTATTTTTTTTTCCCCAGGAAAAAAAATTACAAAGTTAGTTTTCTCTTGTAGCTGCTGGCGGACGTTAAATTGAAAAGTTAAAAAATACTTGAGAGAAGGCAGGCAGATAAACGTCTACATTGAAGTCCCTAGAATACCCCTTAATGTCTTCTGCTGATCTATATTAGAAAGTATTATATAGAACCCCCGCCCCCCCAGCCTAAGGCATGCCTGCACACACTAGGGCTGTAACCTGGCTTATTCCTCCTCAAGCAGGTGCCCGATATCAACGAGTCCGAGCTGTTTTACGAATGTCTCGTGCTTTTGGCGTGGTAGGGCCTTCGTGAGACCATCGGCTGGCATATCTGCGGTAGGTGTCCAAACAGTAGAAAGACGTCTGGCCTGAATTTCTTGTCGTAGCCAGTTCTTCGATATGTCGACGTGGCGTAGTCACAATGTCAACAAAGGTTAGGGCTTATGCCTACGGGCGCAAATAACTTCACGATTGACCCAACCAACTATCTACTATGGCTACCTTCCGTGCTGCTTATATGCTAGCTGGAGGTTTGTCGTATTGGCCAAAGGCCAATGCCCACGAGGTTCTTCTGCCCCTGCGCACATACCTCGTATAAGCCTTTACCCTCTTGGTTAATTGTTAGACTCCGTTAGCTAGGATCGTTACTCGGCACCACAAGATGCGGATTTCTTGATCCGCCTCCCTTATAAAGAACAGGGGAAACAAAGGCCTATATTATTACCTGAGGGGGAATATATTCTAGTGGTCCTGCCTAAACTTGCAATACGTCAAGGTGTCCATGACGGTGCCTAATTTCTCAATCGCCTTTTTCTGTCTCGCCTCAAACACGAAGCCCGCCTTCTCTAATACCCGACCGCTTGCCACGTTCCCCTCGAAGACTTCGGCTTCCAACCGTAACAAGAGGTCAAATTTGCCAAAGGCCCAGTCCGAGAATGCAGTGACGGCTTCTGTGGCTATACCTCGATGCCAATGATCCTCACACAGCCAGTAGCCAATCTCCATGGTCCGGTAGTGGATGTCGTCTCGTGCCTTAAGGCCAATGCCGCCGATGACCGCTGAGCCGTCCGGCTGGCAGATGGCGAAGTCGCGAATCGGAGACGCAGAGATGGCTATGGAGATCCACGCTTTGGAATCGTCAGTCGTGTAAGGCTGTGGGAATGTGTTGCGCATCCACCGCGCTATCTCTGGATTGTTTGCTGCTCTAGCAAGGGAGTTTACGTCTCCTTTGTCGTAAGCGCGCACCAGGCAGCTGCGGAGCCGGAGAATGGGTTCTGAGGGCATTCCAGATGTTGCAGAGATTCGAGAATAGAGTGGCTGAGGTGCTGGAAACAAGCATTGGGTCAGTCGACTTGGCGGTGGAGCGAAAAGCTTGTCTTCGCGCCAAGAGAACCACCACACAGTCATACCCTGACTGCCGCATCCGGCGTACCTACAAACTGCAACAGCCCAGCTTCCGGGGTAGAAGTAGCCCGTCCCCCATAGGGAGAGGTGTTTTAAAGGTTATACTTGGACTACCCCCAAAACTTGTATGCTGTCTAAAGGAAGCACAAAAAAAAAGGCAATTAGAAGGATACACTTGAACCAGCGGCCCATCCGCAATGTCGGGTTATAGTTATGGTTTTGGCTTAGAGGTACATGTACATACGTAATCTACAGGCCTTTCCGAAGGATGAGCCGCTAAAATGGTACAGGCAGAAGGGAAAAGTGGGGAGAGGCCATGCTTAGCTGACCCCTTGAGGGTCAAACTGGCCGTGGCTCTGGTGTGCTGATGATTCTCCATCCATCCTTATCATCGTGATCCATCACGATCTGCCGGTTTCTCTAGAACTCTTGGACCCTCCGTTCCGTTCGCAATCCTCTCTGCTCGCTCCTCTTCTTCCCTAGGCAACGTAACAAACCGCGTCATGCGGCCCGCGATCCTAGGATCCAGGGCCAGGTCGTCCAGCCAGACACGTTCCTGTCCCTCCTGGTCCTTATCGCGTCTCCGCACATCTTTCCGCCAGTCTACCTCCTCCTGTTCGAGAGCTGCTTGAATGGTTCCTGATCTCGCGGTCTCTACTAACTCTCCACTATCGGATTCTGATGCACTGCGCCCGGCGTCCCATCTTTGAACTCCAGGAGCTAGAACGATGATGGCAACCTGGCGGCCGATGGCATCGGCGAGGTGTCGGCGCGTTAGGAACCGATAGAGGCGAGTAGGGGTATTGAGGAAACCGAGAACGTGCGGGAACGGGATGGGCGTTGACGGGCTGAAGGATGGGGGGATAGACGGAGGGGTCGGAGAGTCGGGGTATTGTGAGGGCGAAATGAAATAGAGGGTCTCGGGGTTAGGTTTTGGAGAGTCTAGGGGAGACGGAGGGTCGAGGGGGCTGGTTACCGTGGACGATTCTGGTTCGCCGGGCACATCAGTTTGAGTCTCCTGAGTGGTAGTCCCAGACTGCGCGAACTCAGTAGTGACGGGACCTAGGGGTGTAGATTCAGAGGGAGGGGACAACGCGGGATCAACAGGACCAAGCCAGCCCTCATGAAGACCACGGACATACTCCTTCCAGGTGTGTCTCCCCAGAATGATATCTCCTCCTTCGCCATTGAATTCCTGGATATCGGGGATACCACGCGTACGCCGATATTCTGCCAATGCGGCCCTCTGGCGCTCTTTCTCGTCATTCTCAACCACGCCCTGATCTCCTTCGCCCGACCTCCGTCTGGTCCATCTCAATTTTTCCGCTAGGCCTCTCTGGACATCTCCCTCCTTCCTTCCCTCAATAACCTCCCAGTCTATTGCAGCAGCAACTAGTAGTGGCTTCACGTATTCTCTGAAATGTTCTCTTGCCGGCGACAGGCCGTCCCCTGGGGGTGCGCTCAAGAAGATAGTTACCTTCCTCGGCATAGCCGCGGTGTCGAGAGCTTCATCTGCAAGGTGGGAAACCAGATTACACCACTTTTGTTGAATTTTCTTTTTGGCGTGGCGGTCATAGAGAACCGCGGCTGTGAAGGAGCCAGTGACAGAGAGGAATATAAGCCAATTGCGAGAGGGAAGTCTTAGTTTCATATTGGGAATACCTGGTAGTGTCAGTAGAGATAACCGATTAAGAAGAATCATTCATACCCATCATCCTCCATAGGGGGTTTCGTGGTTTTTGAGTTGGAGGTGGTTTTGAACCCGAGGCAGAGCTCCCCGAACTGGGTGCTGGCTGGGGGTCCGCCATGATAGTGGTTTTTCTTAAACGCACAAGGTAAGACGCAGGTTCCTTCCCCAAACACAGCAGGTCTTGCGGCCGAAAATTCGGAACCCTCCTCAATAGCAGATCCCTAGAACTGCCCGACCGGTATACTCATGAAGAACTTGGCGTTTGGATGGTGGAAATCCTTAGGGTGCTGACATAATTCTCACGTTTTTTAAAAATCACGTGCATTTTCCTATTCGATTGCTAATTAGCGAACAACCGTGAGAAACGACTTTATTTCACGCAACTAGCGATTTATATATTCGGGTGAACACGAAACTTGGGGTGGTCTGTATTGCCAATTGTTCTACTTTTGGCTTTACTCCATTCTGCCAGAATTTACACTAGAGAGTTCGCCCCGAAGTGAAGCGGAGGACCACGAAATTTAAAGTATTGTGGCTTTTTTGATTTATTCTAACTTCACAGGGAAGAAAATCTTATTTGCAGACTTATCTAAAGGGCAAGGCAGAACGATCTTCAAATATAGTTCTATAAAAAAGGCCCTCCGCAATTAACTCGGGGAGGATCATTGGGTGAGGTAGGGGACTACAATATCCACAGGATTGAGTTCCGGGCTGAGAAGCAGTCTTGGGCAATGGTCGTTAATAAGCAACTAGCAACCATCATTTATACATTCCCTCCAGCAGCACCGATGATCTTTAAACCCATCGGGTCTCCTGTGTACGCTAGCCAGTATCGACTTGGATGCCATGCTACACATGATGACGGATGTGCAGTTGGAATCGTGTGCACATATTCACCTGTCTCCACATGTGCCTGTAGCAGTGGGATTAGCCGTAGCCATAATACTTGACTCTGCCAGCAATTTAAAGGGTGTAGTGATCCATGGGGATGAAAGCTCACAATCTCCAATCCAGTCCCTTCATCACTGCCGCCAACGATATAGCTACCATCCCATGAGAACGCCACACTTCGCAATGGTCCTTCCATATGCCCTAGTGTATGCTTACACATCCAATCCTGGGTGTCCCATAGCGAGATCAATGCGTCACTTCCGCCAACAGCAAGGTACTTGCCCCTGGGATCCATCTCCAGACAGAAACAGGCACTGGTATGCGCATTAATAGTGTAAAGCGGCTCGAACTCAGGATAAGAGAGGATGCGGACACGGCCTTCGCCGGTGGTGATTAGCAATGCGTTTCCCGAGTGTGACCATATTAGTTGATTCGTTTGGACAGCTTCCTTGATGGTATGGAAGGTGTTGTAGGTTCGAGTGTCAATAAAGGTCACATGGTCATCCTTTGGGACGGTTAGAAGTGATCCTGTCAAAGGAATATGTGCGGTTACCTTTCTGCCAACGGCCACTGCTGTCCCTTCAGGATGCCATGCTAATGTGAAGTTCTCCCCTCCTGTCTTGGCCTCCCCTAGACATTTCGCACTCCTCACATCCCAGAATTTTACGCCTCCATCTCCACTTACACTCGCGAGTCCTCCATCCTTAGTAGGATCCCATGCTACCCTCTCTACGCCAAGGCCATGGCCGCGCAGTTCAGTGCTATTTTTCACATTCGCTCTCTCAGGGTTCCATATTCTGACCAACCTATCCGCGCCACCGGTGGCAATGAATGAACCAGTGTTGTTCCATGCAATAGAGCGTATGGTATGCGGTCCGGTACCGCGTGAAGACGGATCGTAGTAGGTTTGGGGTTTGGCGGTAGCGAAGATGGCGGAGAAACGATCTTTTGAGATTGGCCGGCGTACCAGTGTGGGAGGCATCGAACTAATCACAATAATATGAGTGGGCTTCAAAGCTTCCTGGGAGGTCTGGGGTGCATACGACTTGCGGCTCTGTGTCGATCTTGATTACCTGCAGGAGAAACGCTAAGACGGAAACGGCAATTCTACACTACAGCCTTAACGCCCGGCGAATAACCGCAAACACTTCCCAAACACGACCACATCTCAAAGAAGCCACGAATGTTCGGTTTCGGCGATAAGAAGATACCGGAGCCTAAATACTATGTCACCCATGGTACCCTAGCTAGGTCATGGATTGATCGAGACCAGATTCCGACCCGACCGAAGCCATTTTCGACGATAGACTCACACCCATTTAATCACACGGTAGGATTTCGGTGCAAGACTAAAGTATGAAATTACTGAGCACCAGCAGGCTGAATTAGTCCTACCCGAGGAGCTATACGAACTCGTAGGCCAAAAACTCGAACAGGATATCACACCAGTCAAATACTCGAGAGTCATCCTTGCATTGTCACAGCTATTGGAGGGGGATTTCTTTACTCAACACATCAAGATTGGTAGGACTAAATTGCCAAGGAAGTACAGCTCGAGTCGTCTAAGTGATCTTGCAGGCAACGTGCTTATGCTCTCAGAGGGCCGCTTAGGGGTAGATAATGTCTATTCTTTAAACGATGGTATAGTAACTTCACTTACCATCACCTATCCTATAACTTACGATAGACATCGTCGATATGTCGAGCAGGGATTCTCCGCCTTTCATTAGACAAAGAAACCTACGAACGTGCCGGCCTTGTCGGGAAACCCGCAGTAACTGCAGGCAAAAGGGGGACCCGGGCCCGATGGCGTAAGTCCGCATATAAAAAGCTAGAGTTTGTACTACCAAAAGATGCACTGACGAGACGTGGGTGGTTAAAGTGGTTGAGATTAATCTTCGCCTACCGTCAATGCTTCACGGCAAAAAGGGCTTTGAGCGAATTGTTTGGAGCTTTAAGAATGTGTTAACGGACCCTCTGACTTGGCTTTTTCTTGACATAGCTCCAGGGAGTGATGCGATAAAAAAACACCATCCAATTACCCTAGAGAGCACGGCCAGAGTCAATCACTTGGGTAATCTAAAGGTGCCTGTCCTCCACCCGCCGGAAAAATCTCTAGCTACTTTCAGGGACGAGTTCAGCGATTACGCACTCAATCTGCAGGAATGGCTAGCGCTAATTTCCATCGAATCACCACGAATTATGGTGGGGGACAAAATTGATCCGTTTTTGAGCAGATACGATGTGGAGCAAGACTTGACCTTGCCAGAAGCAAAAATGGTCAGAATCAAGTGGAAGGGCATGCTGCCTGCTCGTTGGATCGCGCAACTATTCGCTGTTTGCATGTTGGTTGCTCTTCTTCGGATGCAAACATAAAAATTTCCGAAAAATACTAACGATTTCCCAACAACAGAAATTACGGCGAGAGTGCAGAGCCGACGGCTTGGTTCGCGCTGACGGTTCACGGCTTCAGGAACTCGCCTGTGAGCTGGAAGCAGTCTCAGCATGGCGACGGCCTCCATGGGGAGAATGGGTATACGGTCATGAAACTCCCCCGCCCCAGTAAAGACGACAATCCCTCCTTGGAATATGTAGTGTGGGAGCTTGTGGGTGGGCTGGACGGCCACTCCTAAGGAGCGGTGGTAGAGCCAGCTTTTGTGTGTTTATGCCTCGGATGTGCAGGACTATTTGCGGACCAGCCTGTCTCCGACTTCACAAGTCAATACGAAACCGCTGCTCCCGGGGTGTGTAATACACAAGGATAGTTGCGTTTCACCAATTCCAGCCCCCCTGCAGGCTTGTACATACAACGTGCATGAAAGCTATCCAGATACATAGTAAAAGAACGTGTAAAAGTGCCGATAGATTCTCAAAGGCAATACCTGGAAAGAGTGAAACCCCCCCCCTCCCCCAGTCCACGACGGGGCGCTAGTGTGTCGCCATGAGACGCAATAGAAGAGCGAGTAGAGAAGTACTAGCAATTCACCTGAATTTTGACTGGTTGGCGATTGCAAGCCACATCTGTAAAATACCGTACTGTATGTGTATAGGGTTAGTGGGGTCCGAACGTGCGTCCTTGTACCCCTGTCACGAACTTCTCATCACCACGCGCCGCATCACAATCCGAACCCCAGATAACTTCCGCATCGGTATCTGAGAATGGAGGCAGGAGGGTCTGCTACGGATGACCTGCCCCTGAGGCCATCAACTATTGAAATCGTCGACTTGGCTTCCGATGACGAGTCTTCAATTGATGCGAGTATCCTCCAAGAACCCGTCCGGAAAGACGCGTCTGAGCAGGTGAATGCAATTGGAGAGGATCTGGACGGGAGCGACGAGAGTGATGAAGGTTTGCTTTGGGATTGCGAGTCTCTATATGAGGACGCTCTGGAAGGAATGGGAGATGAGCAACTGTGCTATGGTGGTGAGCGAGACATGCAAGCAGGATGCACTAGCAGTTGCTGACGGTCTAATGGCTTAGAGCCCGGTGCATGCACTCTCGAGGAGGCCATCGCATACCGACAACAACTCCGAACGGTTGGATCCGCCAAGTTTTTCATGAATACCATCCAATCTCACGCGATCACGGCCAAGAAGCTGTGTACTGCTTTTGGCATTCGCCCCCCGACATTCCTTGAAGGCGCGCCGGATAGAGCCTACCATGTATTCCTTCATCTTGGAATAAGTCGCGAGTTGCGAAAACGTGCCAAGTTAGCCCAGTACAACACCATAGATGATGCAGTGAAGTTGCTCGAAGAGGCAAAGAACATTATCGTGATTACAGGGGCCGGGGTGAGTTCTTCGCATCTGGTATCGTTAGTGTTTGCTCACGGGTTACAGATCTCTACGAGCCTTGGGATACCAGATTTTAGATCCAAAGAGACGGGATTATACTCGAACCTCGCCCATCTTGGCCTCTCGGACCCTCAAGAAGTGTTTGAAATAAAACTCTTCCGAGAGGACCCAAGGTAAACTAACCCTACTCGGGTTCTACAGCATATCCTTATAGTACCCATGCTCACTATTACAAAGCATATTCTACTCCATCGCCAAAGATATACTTCCTTCAACGAACAAGTTTTCTCCCACGCATGCGTTTATTCACCTACTCCAGGAGAAGGGCAAACTCCTCACCAACTATACCCAAAACATTGACAACCTTGAGATCAAGGCTGGTATCCGTGAGGATAAATTGATACAATGCCATGGTTCCTTTGCATCTGCTTCGTGCATCAAGTGCCAATACCAGGTGGAGGGCCAAGAAATTTTCGATGATGTGAAGGCTGGGAAGGTCCCTAAATGCCCACGCTGCCTAATTGACAATGGGTCTAGTAACGGGGGCAGGAAGAGAAAGAGAGGAGTCGGACAAAACGAAGGAAAGCAGAAGCGCTCGACCGATGACAGTGCCGATGACGATGCGTACGATATTCCAGAACCTGGTGTCATGAAAGTAGGGTTTAACTCCTCGGTCATGCCAACCCAACCCCATACAATGACTCCACACCTGCCCAAGACATCCATTTTCTCCACACAACGATCCCACCAAGCTGACTGAATACACCATATATAGCCTGATATCACTTTCTTCGGCGAATCACTTCCCGACCCATTTCACGACCGCCTAGAAAATAACGACCATGAACTCGTCGATCTCGTCATCACCATCGGCACGTCCCTGAAGGTTGCTCCCGTCTCCGAGGTCGTGGGCTTTCTACCTCCTAATGTCCCTCAGATATATATCTCCCGCGAAGTAGGTTATAAAGACTTCAAATTAGTTACTGACCTCTGCTAACATGCCCCGCTTCTATATAGCCTGTTTCTCATGTCAACTTTGATCTAGATCTACTCGGTGATTGCGATGTTGTCGTGGCTGAGCTCTGCCGCAGGTTGAACTGGGAGTTGAAGCATGAAATGATTCCTAATTGTCAAAAAGTCGACGTGCAATTGCAGGATGGCTACCAATCTCGCCACCATTTTAGAGTGATCAAGTAAGGAGAATGGACTGTACCAAACACGGTCTCCACTGCTATGATTGCACCGCGATCACTAACGACATTGGTTGCATATTTCCTGGCGCGGTACTGTACTCTCATTCTGGAGTTTGTCTAACGTGATACAGAAGAATAAGTCGTGTGAGCATATACTTTTGTTTGTACAATAATACCTTGACCATCGGCCAAGTGCTCTAGAATAGATTGCCTTCTGAAAAAAAATTTTCTAGATGCAAAACGATCAGAACGTTCTACTCACATTCTCCTCCTCCCATAACTTAATATCCTTAAGTTATCAGCATTATGTTATTATAAATATCAAATCTCGGTGATTCCAGGCTTGGATGGAGCATATTGCAATAAATTGGCTATGGCAATTACGCTCCGCTACATGAAGGAATGCAGAGGAGGGCCCAAAGTGTAAGTTTCTATGCCCATTTTCTGAGTTTCTTGGGCTCGTAAAGCTTACAAGTGGTTGATGCGTACTACGAACGAGATGACACTTTAGTCCTCCGTCCTACCCCGCAGCTTCTTGCACTGGCAATCGATGGTGATGCTTTCAAGACACAATGACCAGAACATACCTATTAAATCAAAGGTGGGTTGCGGAGGGAACAGAAGGGAGTTGAAGGCGTCGTTACATGGTTGCATTGAGACGGCATAGTTTAAAGGGAAATTGTCAGTGTTAGGTGAAGCTATCACCTGTAAGTTGTTTACTTTCTCTCGGTAATCTTACATTTGCTTTATCGGCACGCTGAGCTAACGCGCAACTTCATCGTAGACTCCGAGCCAGATTGTCGCTGTTACCTCCCGTGTGTATCCTCTATTTGTCGAGAAAACCTGAGATTGCTCAACGCTTTATACAATGGCGAAGAACCCCCGTCGCGGTCGGCTACTACGTCAGCTTCTATTACCGACGCTCTGTGTCCGGACAGTCAAAGCTCCAAAGCTCTCTAAGTGCTGTTAGACTCATGGAACGATATCGTCTTTTCGGATTAGGGGAAGGCAACGCAGCCTTTGCGTCACACGAAGATTTCAAGACGATGGTACACGGCATTGTCACTGGCGATCGTTTATCAAGCATGAAACCCGAGTCACAAAAGAAGCTCGTGAAGAACCATGCACGGCTAACGACCCGGAACGAAAGCACTTTGATAAATAGCTTTATGCCGATATTGGTCAGTGTGCTTCAGAAGATAATCGCACAGCAGCCCGAGTCGCCTAACGTGCCCACTGCCTCACCTAGCAAAAAAAAGGAAAACAACCCAAGAGGTGCTTAACCGGTTCATATAGTCGAATCAGGTTGATGAAGAGCACGGGTGAAAATGGACTCAATTAATAAGATAGCTACATACTGAAGATCGCTTGGACTTGCTCTGTCGAGTAATATGGCCAGTCCTAGTCCGCAAGCCCCGAAAACTGAGTTCCTCTCTGGACCCTGAACTCCTCCCCAGACCTTGAACTCTTCTCTAGACGCTGGACTCCTTTTTGGACCTTGAACTCCTCTCCAGACCCCGACAACGCCACCGGATCCCGCAGAGCACCACGACCAGTTCCGCAGAGCGAGATTTATAGCCTATACAAAGACCCAAAATTCCAGCCGGTACCTCTGTTTGTTTCAGGCTTTTTTGATGTCGTTCGGGATGCAGCTAGAGCACCCTCCCCTCCCCCTCTGCTAGTGCTGCGGCAGTATCCGGGTCTTTGACAACAAATAAATTCCGCTGCTTGATGTGCGTGGGTGTTGTAGAGAGTATCGGGGCCGGTGGGTAGGGTGCTCAATGCTCTGCTTCGTGTGCCTCTATGCTACGGAAAAAAGAGGTAGGTAAGCTACCCGCGCCAAGAATTCTAGCTAGTCGTCCGGGCTCAGATTCTGCCTCCACAATACTATGTCCCTGGGCTCCCTTGGATATTTTTCTCCCTTCATCTGGTTTTTGTGATGAAAGAAGTACCAGAACGTGAAACCAAGAAGTACAATATTGAGAGTTCGAGGTGCAGCTTTTACCGCTACTATGTTGCCTTTGGCCTCTGCATTAACCGTCCTACTACTTGTTAAATTATCTACGTCTGGTATCATAATGTGATCCGCGGAACTAACGTCGCGACACGTTTAGCGGCCCTGCCGCGGGAGGAATACATCGTCTCCCATACTAATTTGTATATGATCCGATGATTTGATACCAAGCGGTCGATTGAGATACTTGCGTGCGTATTTGGAGCGTATTTGGAGCCTTGGTTGCACAATAACGGCCGAAGCCAACCTCACTGTATGACCCACCATGGAAGATACCCAACCCTCTCTCAACCAGTTATCATTAAACGACACATTTCAGCTTCCCGAATTCAAGTACCAGGATATCACAGGCGCGAGCGATATTCGTGTTCTTATCCTGCACCCCGGCGTGGCCGACGACCCCATTTCATGTCATCTAGAGCATGTCGCACTTGACGAACCGCCGTCCTACGAGGCAATCTCATATTGCTGGGGCGACCAGTTACAGAAGCGCCAGATCCTCTGCGATGGCGGCGTGATCAGTGTAACCGTCAGTTTACACTCCGCCCTGCAACGTCTTCGCTTTCTAGATGAGAACCGCGTGCTGTGGGCAGATGCGCTCTGCATCAACCAGGCTGACCTGGTCGAGCGGAGCTCCCAAGTAACCTGGATGGGCGACATTTACTCCAAGGCAGAACGGACTCTGGTCTGGCTTGGCGAGGAGACTGACGATGTGAAAGATTCGTTTGACGCCATCAAGAAAGGTCGAGCTTGTTTCCCGGACAAAGCCCCCACTTCGTACGATTCGACCACGGAGCTTCTCGAGGAATCCGGCAATTGGATTGATTTGGCAAAACATGAAGACCTTTTTTCCTCCGTGGTCGACTGGACGCCTATCATAAATCTTTTGCGACGCCCTTGGTTTTTGAGGAAATGGGTATGTGGGTCGTAGCGGATTCATTGCATACTAGTCAGACCTTGGGTGATGTCTAACTGGCCCTTAGGTCATCCAAGAAGTTGTCAAAGCCCGCGAAACTGCGCTGATCTACGGCTATCGAAAGCTTGATTTTACCGTACTCGAAGAGTTTGTCGTGTATTTGAAGGTCCTGAAACATCTCTTTACTTGGGAACCGCTAACACGAGACTTGGATGCTACCTTGGCTTTCGATAATCTGTACGTGTTTTTCTTGATCAGGATCAACGCAGCAGCCGAAGGACCTAACTTGGCAGACATTATTACCGCCGCGAGCGGGTTTCTTTGCACCGACCCTCGGGATCATGTTATAGGCATTCTGGGACTCTTTGACAAGAAGGATCTCGGCACTCGCATGATAAAGCCTGATTATACCGTTCCATCTTCCACGCTATTCAGAAGAGCTACCCAGTTTGATATTTCAAACCGAAACTCCTTGGAACTCCTCAGCGCGGTCACCAAATTGATCAGCCCGACAGACCAGGATTTGCCGAGCTGGGTGCCCGATTTCTCCATGCGGATTCCGTCAGCCCAAACCAGTCTCCCCGCATTCTTCAACGCTACCCGTGACGTTGGGGTGAGTGCAGTCTTTGCCGACGGTGGTATGACGTTAGCTCTCTCGGGGAAGATCTTTGACGTAGTCGATGTTCTTGGAATGACCATGCCGAATTCAGAAGAGGGCCTCGATCACTCTAACAACGTGTTAGCCGCCAATTATACCAAAGAGAGTTGGAGTGCATGGCTTCTGGACTGTGAGAGAGTAGCTTCCGAAAGGGCGCTTGACATGTCTGTTGCGCGATTTGAAGAATATGCTCGAACTCTTTGCTGGGATATGTGCCCGAATTTGGATCGAATAGGTTCGGAGTTTCCAAGTACCTATAGAGAATACTTTGAGTTCTTAGAGGACACAAGAGAGTGGCCCCTCTCGGACTCTCAGCTCAGCAGATTTAGGGCTGTTCGAGATATTGAGTCTAACATGACCACCCGATCTTCCAATGGTCGCTTTTGTCGCTCTGCAGCAGATCGACTGGGATATGTGCCACCGTCTGCCAAAGTCGGAGACAAAATTTGTGTCTTCTACGGCGGGAGGGTTCCGTATATCATTCGGCCCTGTGGGGAGGGATACTACCGGTTCGTTGGACATTGTTACCTCCATGGCATCATGGACGGAGAGGTAATGGATATGGACTCCTTGAAGACGGAGAAGATCACATTGAAGTAATCCCATGTCGGTCCTAGACAGCCAAAGATACGTTCGGTCTAAGCCGACGCCATCGCTATCATCATAATTTACTATCGGAATCTCTTACTATCTCTTGTATCAGGCTTAGAGCAAAGTGCGCAAAGTGCGACTATGGGACTGAATAGTTCATGTGGCGGGGCTGACTGAAGAAGTAATAGAGGTGCGGGCGTGATGGAGGCAGGTGTGGAGCCGAGTAAACATATCCCATCCTTTTCTTCCTATAGGAAACAGAATACTTCCAAGAGTCTGATTCTCCATTACTTTCCCCATCCCAACCCTCTAGTTTCCGTCCCCATCTAGGATGACCATGACTACGACGCTCAGCCAAACATTTAGAATGGGCCCGCGGGCATTAACCTATCGATTCTCAGGGGCACTGCAGGGGTGGAAGTTGTGTCTACGGGTTAATGGTGCTCGAAGTTGTGCAGGGAAGCCCTCTAGGGGGTTGTGTTGGCAGATAGAAGGATAGCTGGTTAAGAATGGGCGTGTCAACACAAATCACTAACTGAGGGGATGGCTATGCTGATTGGGCCCTTATAGATCCTAGACCGCGTTACAGACACCAAGACAAGACTAGGCATCATCACGACCTTTATCATGGCTTCCTTTGTCGTCGTAGCCGTAGCGACCACGGCGAAGCCGTGGGAGTCGTTAGGGGCCAGCGCCGCATATTCGGCGGTGTTGATGGTCTTTCTGCAGCTAGGGCCGAGACCCACAACATAAGGGCTCTATGGGGTGGAAAGTATGAAGTTGGATGGCCAAAGACCTTGTTCCTTACCACTATGTGCTAGTGCATCTATCTCTTTACATAATTTTTCTCGAGTCGCGGGTCTCCATAAAGGAGACCTTCCATTTAGGCTATCCCAGCCCCTAACAGCACCGCCACAACCTCCCACCCCCGTTTCAGTAGCTTGTTATCTCTCATCGGTACAAAAAATTCAGCACGGACTAACGCAGTCCGTAGCATGCTAGTGCGATTTAGAGCGTGTCACAGGTCCCCTATATATATATAGGTCATTTAGAACCAAGAGGAAGGGCAATGTAGATGCTGCGCAGTCTATAGACTCAAATTCCACATCAAGTGGAATCAGGAATGATATTTTGACAGCAGCATTGCAGATGGGAATAGAATGTGAAACGTGAAAACAAAAAAAAAAAAAAAAAAAAAAAAATCTTCTTTGTGTGTATCTACATAGTAGAGTAGTAGTACCCCACTGTACAATCGTGGTAAGGAAGTCATCGACACTTTGCTTTTTCGCGGAATTTCCCATCGTATGTAGAAAAAAAATTTTTTTAGAGTAAAAAGTATTAGCAACAACCTCAATGCCATCCAAACCAAAAACTTCAAGAAAAGAAGTTTCCGATATCAAAAGATCTGCTGTGGTTACATGGCATAAGGCCGGTAAATCTGCATATCAAATTGCTACTCTTGAAGCTCTTCCTCTTATCACTATGATATCCATTATCAAATGTGCACAACTTCATCCAGACAATTCTGTTAGCACCAAAAAATGACCAGAACAGCCTCGAAAGATCAGTAAACGAGATAAATGAAATTTATGTCATACAGCTGAAGCTGATAACGAGTTAAAGTTGGCTATATTGAGGACTCCAAGTAAAACTGGATATACACTTAGTCACTTGACAGTACAAAAAGTTTTAGCAAGAGGGGGAGTTTACTGACAAAAGGCTCAAATCAAACCTTATCTAAGCCTAGCATATCAAAAAGTACGGCTTAATTAGTGTCGAGAATATAAGGATTGGTTAATAAAGAAATAGTGATCAGTGATCTGGACTGATGAGTCTACATTTGAAGTTGGAAAAGATATTAGAATGACTTGGGTCTTAAGAAGAGTTGGGGAAGCTTATCTGTAGAAGAACTGCAAGCCTTCCTGTAAGGCGCTGACAATGAGGCTCTTAGCTGCATCAGATTGCCCAAACCGCTTATGGCTTTCAGAAGACTTAACAACGTCAGTCCTCCATGATGATGATGAAACTGCAAGCAAGTAGCTGCAAGCATTCCCCGCAAGCATACAACATCCAGCGTATCTAGACGTATAATGGAAACAGTTCCTATCAGACAAAGATATTGCTACAAAAGCAGCACACCACAGGGACAATACTACAAAAACAGCAGAAATACCCCATTGACGACATCGCCATTACTAGCAAAAGTCAAGACAATGGATATATAGTTATGAAGCAAGGTAACCGGCGTAGAGCCAGCGAAACTATGTATTTAAGTAGCCCGCTGCCCATAGTAGAATGGGCAGCAATTAGTTTTTCTTTTAAGCTACAATACTGAGAGCACTTCTGCTAATTGCTTCTTACCACTATGATAATCACATTGCCTCTATGAACATATTACGATTGCATCACGCTATAGCTACTCTATTGTTACTATAAGTTGTCACCTTACTATATATCCTCAAGACCTGCGTTACAGTCTTACATGTAGCTTGTGGATACAGCTCATAGCACTTAGATCATAACAGTAGCCAGAAGTGGTTTGGGCAGTTCGATGCAGCTGAAAGCCTCCTTTTGGGAGTCTTATTGTTAATGCCTTACACCGGACCACTTTTGTATACTATAAGGTTGTAAGACGCTGACAATGAGGCTCTCAGAAAGAAGCTCTCAGCTGCGTCGAACTGCCCAAACTGCTTACGGCTTCCAGAAGACTCAACGACATCAGTCCTTCACGTCAACGACGAAACCGCAAGTAAGCAACTGCAAGTATCCCCCACAAGCATATAACGTCCAGCGCATCCAGATGCACGATGGAGACAGTCTCTATTGGACAAAGACATTGCTACGAAAGTAGTATGCTATAGGGACAATGCTACAAAAACAGCAGAAATACCCCATTGACGACATCGCTGTTACCAGCAGAAGTCAGGACAATGGGTATATAGCTATAAGGCAAGGTAACCGGTATAGAGCCGGCAAAACTATGTATTTAAGCAGCCCGCTGCCTATAGTAGAATGGGCAGCGATTAGTTCTTCTTCTAAGTCACAATACTGAGAGCACTTCTGCTTATTGCTTCTTTACTACTGTGATAAACATATTGCCTCTACAAACGCATTATGATTGCGCTACACTAGAGCTACTTCATTATTACCATAAGTCGTCACACTACTATATATCCCTAAGACCCGCGCTACAGTTCTTACAAAGGTTCATATATATAATAAGTTTTATAATAAGCTTGTATGACAAGTTTAGCAAATATGAGTAATGTAAGACTGTAGCGCAGGTCTTGGGGATATATAGTAGTGTGATGACTTATAGTAATGGCATAGTGCACTTGTAATGCATTTGTAGAGGCAATGTGATTATCACAATAGTAATAAGCAATTAGTAGAAGTGCTCTCAGTATTGTGAATTAGAAAAAAAACTAATTGCTGCCCATTTTACTATGGACAGTGGGCTGCTTAAATACATAGTTTCGCCAGCTCTACATCGGTTACCTTGTCTCATAACTATATATCTATTGTTCTGACTTCTGCTAGTAATGACAATGTTGTCAATGGGGTATTTCTACTGTTTTCATAGCATCATCTCTGTAGCATGCTGCTTTCGTAACAACGTCTTTGTCCAATAGAAACTGTTTTCATCATACATCTAGATACAATGGACGTTATATGCTTGCGGGGGATGCTTGTAGCTACTTGCTTATGGTCTCATCGTTGTCGCAGAGGACTGACATTGTTGAGTTTTCTGGAAGCCATAAGCGGTTTAGGCAGTCCAACACAGCTAAGAGCCTTCTTTTGAGAGCCTTATTATCAGCATCTTATATAGGGTTCCTGCAAATAGTATTTGTTTAAAGGTTCTAGTTAACACTAATACAAAAAGGTACAAACTAAGTATTAACCTCATAATGTCTATGACAAGGTTTACAATAAACTTATGAAGATTATAAGAATGTTTGTGAGCTATATTAGGCAGTATTTATAATACTTTTTATATAAATTATAACTCTTCATATGAATACTAATCACATTCCTTATGCTAAGGTCTTTTATATAAATCTTGTAACATATTTACAAATCTACTTTTGATTATCAAACTTATCGCAAAAGCTTATTATAGAGCTTGTCATATATGCAAACCTCGTAATATATAGAGAGCAGTTTAAAAGATATTTTTTTATATATATAAGCTTAAGATCTTCTTATAAACCTTCTCTCTTCTTGTAAAGGTCGCTCATATGGCAAACGTCAGATGGCTGAGGGCCGCAGGCGGTCCGCCGGCGGCACGTGACCGACATG